>VDFB02053131.1:0-14099 GCA_007258455.2 Sequoia sempervirens
AAAATAAACTTAGTAGTTTAGAAACTACATTCAATTTTCCACAGATTCTATTCTTACATATTTTTGAAATAATATAGATAACTTATTCAAATTTTTATGTCAAGTTGCCTAACTCTGATTTTTCTGAATTTTCATTGCCACTTAAGGGCCTGTTTTTTCCATGATGATCCCGCACATACCCTATATCATAATTGAAATGGGGATGAACTATGATATCAACATAAGAAAAGTGGACATGGAAATATACTTTTTCTTTCCAACGTTTAATGTCTGCAAGAAGTAAGAATGGAAGATAGACTAGGGACAGATCGTAGTTCCAGACACTTTAAGATTTAATTTAGATTGTCGACTAGTATGCAGTGATTTAGCTATTATTCCTTTTTCAGGATAGAGATTTGATATCTTGACATCTAGAAACTTAAAATTTCCCTTTTCATCTATGTATTCCTCTTTATCCTCAAAATAGTTGTGTATGACAGAAGAGAGAGAGCTCCTGGCATTCATTGACCTTTGGCTAGCCATTGCAGAGAGATGAGAACTTGTGCATTTCAATCCTTTTGCTGCTACGTTTTATGACTTACAACTCACTCTTTGCACCCTTGTCCTTCAACTTCAACACAAGATTTACGGTCTTATTGCGGGTCCAACACTACTCATGATCTACTAGGAAAATTTTAGCTCCAAATCTATTCTTAATAGTTTGCCAATGGCTTAAAATATGTTGGGCTAACTCACTTTTGGACAAAGTACAAAATTATGGCAATGAGGATGAGGATAAACAGAGTGCAGATGCAATAGATCTTAGGGATGATAAGTTCCTTAGAGTTAAAGCATTCAGAACATGAAACATTAGATCTAGATCCGAGATGAATATCAATAGGGAAACTATCTTCAGGCATGTAATCACAAGGCTCTGATACCAATTTGCGGAATAATCAAAGGCATTATATCATTATATTATTATTGCAAACTTTCTTACAACAAGCATATAAATTTCTGATCATCTAGATCGCTCGAGGCGCAGGAGAGAGCATATGTCTAATATGCAGAACTTGGGACCTTAAATCTAGACTCTAGACTCCAATCCAAAAATCTTCCAATGCCCAGAATGGAAATTTATGGAATAATCAAAGGCATTATATTATTATTGCAAAGCTCCTAATAGACATTGTTTCTCCAACTTATAGCCAATAACTCCTTTCAATTCTGCAAAAGTAATGAAACTAAAGGAATTTATTCAATTTCTCTCGAATATCATTTTTTACAGCAAAAGAAAGGAGGGAATCATGTTTCTCCTTGGTGGAGGAGAATTTGGAATAAAATTAATTGGTCAAAATATAATATATTTATGTTGCTACTAAATTAAAAGAAATGCCTAACTTCCTTAGATGGTCATGTTGCTAAAATCCTAGATTTTGACCTACTTACCTCAATCAACCACCTTATTCCACTCTCAATCAACCACCTGATTGAGCACAATTGAGGACAAATGATATTGATTAAGATAAGTTTGGTAAGTGGTGTTCTCCTAGTGGTTTCTTTGAGACTAACACAAATGGCTCTGCTCAAGGCAATTTAGGTGCAACAAGGATTGTTGGAATTGGTTGAGATAGAGATGGTTTTGTCCACTTTTTTTTCTCTACTTATGTGGGATTGCATACAAATACTGAAATGGAAGCCTAGGAAATTGTTAAGGATTTAGAGAAGAGTAGTGAGCTAGGGTGGATAAAGATTATATGTGAAATGGATTCTATGATTTTGGTTTCCTTATTGAATAAAAAGAATTTGCAATAATCCTCATGTAGATTGGCTTAAATAGCTAGGCAAATTCTTCTTGTGGCCATAAGTTTTGAATCAATATCATTTGTCCATATCCCTAGAGAGTGGATTAAGGTGGTTGATTGAGGTAAGTAGGTCTCAGAGGTGATGGATAATTGGAATGCTATATATTGAAGAGTGTTGGTCAGGATAAAATCCAACAAATTCTTTAACTTATAAAAAATGATCAACACAAATAATTGTTGTGTGTTAGTCAAGTGAAAGACTAGTATGGATGGTATCTATTTAGTGTTATTGGTTGTAAGAGTGAGTGGTACTACAAGAATCCTCATTGAGTTATTCTTCTTTGGTTTATCTTGATGACTATAACTATTTGGAAATCTATTCAATGTGTATGTAATTAGCTTACCCAAAAAAAAGAAAATAAGAAAAATAAAAAAATATGAAAGTAATAACTCTAAAAAAAATTCTCAATAATTTGAAAAATAACTAACCAATAAACAAAATACAGTGACAACTACATAAATCCTTACTATAAAGGTATTTAAAATTCCTAACAAATCTTTACAACATTTATTTGAATGTCTTTTTTATTTGATATAGGCTCACATGGGTCTAGTCATCTCTTACATCGTATCCTTGAGATTTTGAAAATTGGTGGATGGCTTAACCAAAGAACATCCATCACCTTCCTCAATTGTGCTCAATCAATTGAACTAAGCACAACTAAGCACTTTATCTATCCACCGGTCACTAACTGTACATTAAACATAAATTGACTATTACTTAGCATCTGGTTTTACACCTGTGATTTGCATTTGCTTGAGGATTTCAATGGCTTTATCAACAAGTCCAGCATGTGTATATTCAACAATATTTGCAGTCCGTGAGACCATATCTTGTGAACTCGTGAGCTAGGCATCCCATCTTTGCACAGGCTGGGAGGATGCTGGAAAAGGTGGATATGGCCGACTTCACCCCTTCTAAATGCATTTGATAAAAATCCTCCAAGGATTTCTGAACCAGCCCATTTTGTGCATAAACTACAAACATCGAACCGCAGGACCACATTTTGTGAGGGGTTATTTTCTCAAACTACTGGTATTCCTTCTCTACGCTTCCACATTTTGACCGCATGGTTTTTTGGTAGATCGCCATATCTGTTCCAAATCTTCCCATTTTAGCACACAGTGGAGGATTCTAGCTAAGGCTGATGAGTTTTAAGGTTTTTTTAAACACTTCGCGTTCGTTCTGCACACTTCCACATTTTACATACATGTTGTGGTATTTTGTCAAACAATTCGCGGTTGTTCTGCATGCTTCCACGTTTTACATGCATGCTGTGGCATTTCGTCAAACAAATCACGTTCGTTTTGCATGCTTCCACATTTTACATGCATGTTTGTCAGGGTTTTGTAAAACCCACATCTAATGATTTTTTCATGGATCAGAGATACCATTTCTTTTATTGGAAGAAGCTAAATAAAAATTTACAGCGAATACAGGGAACAGCAACAGGGCTGTTAAAGAAACAGATACTGGGCTGTCAAAGATCAGCAATTAGGCAGCCCACAAAGAATAATCACGAAGCAACAATCAAAGTCAAGAGTCCTCCACCAACAAGCCCGAGACAAATAACAAATAACAATCAGAGACACCATGCTAACACATACAGAGAGAATAGCGAAGAAGGTGGAGTGGTCAGGCTGTAATTTACTAGAAAGAAATGGTTAAGATGCATACTGTTTTTAAAAAAGTGAATTTTACGAGGCTTGGTTCACTTACTTCTAAAATGGGATTGATAGAATTTGTAAAAGACTGTAAAGAGATACGCACTTAAAACAGATGCTTTTGATGTTTTCTTTTTTTGGATTCTTTGATCATTAGCCTATTTATTTCTCTGTTGCACTGGGGGATTTAAGATGCTCTGCAGATCAGTTGTTTTTAAGCTCAATTTTCACAATTCCAATACGAACATTGCTTCCATAATACTGGCAAAGTGTTGCATCCAATTCCCAATCCCAGAGGTGATATTGGATGGATTAAATGGTATGAAATTATTGCTCGACTTGTCTCTTTCTTGAGAGATTATGTCTAGCAAGTTACGAAGCTTAGTTAAAGAGTAATCAGAGCAGCCTCCAAAGAGTTGGTAAATATAAATCAACTATTGTATCAGTATATTTCCACATAAAATTGCAGGCAAGGGCTATCAAGATCTACCATGAACTCAAAATTGCCAACCTTAGATGGGTTCGAGAAACCCATATTTGCATGTGCCTTCACTATCTCAATATTGGGATTGACCAGGTAACATTTTTTGTAGTTCAATCAGTGTTGAAGCATACATTTGAATGCATATGTGGACCACAATTGGTGTCTTGCGTTGTGACATAACTGTAGTTGCCTGGATCCAATATTATTGAAATACATGAATATCTTCTGAGTAGTTCCTTCTGAATCTGATTTCTTGATCCTGATGTAGAGGTACTATTCCTAATTATTCTTCCTGCGTTGTTTTAGTTTCCCACAATAATGTGACATCAGCTTATTTTTAACGATTTAGATTTGGACGAATTCTGTGTTTAAACTTTATGCTATTCTCTTAATCCTATAGTGTTCTATGATATGAGCTTCATGAGGTAACTGTTTGGATGTGACTGGTTCCCCGAATTGATTTCTTTGCTTGCCATGTCCTTTGCAACTGGATCTTCTTGGGATGCCTTCTAAACATTTGTTACTTCCCTGCTGGTATATTAAATCCCTTTTGTGTCATTCTTATCCATTTCTTCTTCTAATTGGGATAAGATGGTATAAGGACTCCCTTTATCTCACAGCTTTCTTTTTGTGATTAATATTCCTAACTTTGGGACTGCTCGCTGCAAATTCAACATATCCTCCATGAAGGAGAAGCTCAATTTGTTCATTGCAGCATTTAGCAGCTCAAATTGTGCTCAATTTGAAGTTGCAAGACTTACTGTAGTGTCCTATGCTGCAACTTAAATAGTAAATACTACAGCAAATCAAATACTAGGATTCCAAAAAGATCAATGTAATTGTTTAATATCTAAATCAAAGTTGTGTTTTCCAACTAATTCCAATGATTTCAATATAGAAGTGAAAAATATAATCTCAGTTATCTTCTTACGATGGAAGAAACCTCATGCAATTACTCCAGAATTTCTGAAGATTGGGTGGTAGTAACAGTTTAAAAGAAAGAAAAGATGAAAAAACAATAATTTTCAAACTGACTAATGGGATTTTCTTGTTTTTACTGTAAAGCATCAGATAAAAAGGCCACAAATATAGATTCTGGAGATATGTTGAACTTAAAATGAATAAAGAAGCTCATCACTTACAATGCTGCATACTTTATGTATCTCCAAATAATAGGTATCAAAGAAGTTGCTAGATTCATAAAGTAACAAAGTTCAAACTGGTTTCCTTAAGATTCTTTCTGAATACACCCAGAAGTAGAACAATAGGATTTCAAGATTTCATGGATTTGCTGCATGAACAAAAATATTTCCTATGCCACAACAGGTTTCCGATGTTAGAGAAGAAACAGCAAAACTAAGTTAGGCGAGAGCCTCTATACAAGGTAATATATAATTAAACCTCTAAAATGTTTTGTATACTATTCCAATTTTATTCTATCAGGAATTTCAAACAAAGATTGGCCAAGCTCAAATACTCTTATACTAAATTTGTTGGTTGTATTTAACAAATTTTGCTATAAAATATAATTAAAATTTTGAGAAGAATGACTGTATAAAAAGGAAAATTTTAAACAGACAGTTAAAAAATATATAAGATCATGGTAAAATATAGATCTGATCTATAACATATTTTTTAAATAGGATATACTTTCACACTCTTAATGGATAAGAGTCACATGGATAACTGTCACCCAAAAATTGACTCGACAGACAGAGTCTTCTGTCAAATTTAAACCCTGCTTATAGTAGTATCTAAACTTGTAGAGATCTGATGATTTCAGAGTCCATAACATTTAAAATGTATATTATTATCTTAATCAAACAAACATAAAGAATTTGATTCTGCCAGGATTTTCAGATAAATATTGGCTGAGCTGAACTAATCTGATGATTTCACAGTTCATAATTTGTATTTTATTAAGAATTTGATTTTGTCAGATTTTCAAATAAAAATTTGTAGAATAAATAATATTTGGAAATTTGATGACGTTTATGTTGGTTAGTATATTTTTTAGATGTTATTTTGTATATTTTTTATGTTTATTTTTAGATGTTATTTTAGTTTTTAAAATTTTTATTCATGTTATCAAATATTTATGTTTATATCTTATATGATTTCATGCAATGTGTAAAACCAATCAATTATATTTAATTAAAAAATTGATTTTTTTTTCAACAAGCACATTTTGTCGTTTTAGCTGTGATTGCATTCCATGCTACATCTTATTGAGGTATTTTTTCAAACACTTCGCATTCGTTCTGCATGCTTCCACATTTTACATACATGTGGCATTTTGTCAAACAGTTCGCGGTCGTTCTGCATGCTTCCACATTTTACATACATGTGGCATTTTGTCAAACAGTTCGCGGTCGTTCTGCATTGCTTCCACATTTTATGGCATTTTGTCAATCATTGCGATCGTTCTGTATGCTTCCACATTTTATGGCATTTTGTCAGACAGTTCGCGGTCGTTCTGCATGCTTCCACATTAAGTGACATTTTGTCAAACAGTTCGCGGTCGTCCTGCATGTTTCCACATTTCACATATATATTTGTCAGCATATGCATCACAATAACATAAATCCACATCTAATGATTTTTTCATAATCAGAAATACCATGCTAACACATACAGGGAGAATGGCGAAGAAGATGAATTGGTTAGGCTCTAATTTATTAGAGAGAAACGGTTAAAATGCATACTGTTATCAAAAAAATGAAACTTACGCGGCTTGGTTTATTTACATCCAGAATGGGATTGATAGAATTCTTAAAAGGCTGTAAAAAGCTATGCACTCAAAACAGATGCTTTTTATGTTTTCTTATTTTGGACTCTTTGATCATTAGCCTATTGATTTCTCTGTTGCACTGGGGGATTAAAGATGCTCTGCAGATAAGTTGTCTTTTAAGCTCAATTCTCACACTTCCAATACGAACATTGCTTCCATAATACTGAAGTTTTGCATCCAATTCCCGATCCCAGAGGTGATATTAGATAGATTAAATGGTATGAAATTGTTGCTCGACTTATCTCTTTCTTGAGAGATTATGACTAGCAGGTTACGAAGTTTCATTAAAGAGTAATCAGAGCAGTCCCCAAAGAGTTGGTATATCATTATATTTCGACATAAACTGTAGGAAAGGGCTATCAAGATCTACCATGAACTCAAAATTGCCAACCTTAGATGGGCTTAAGAAACTCAAATTTGCATGCGTCTTCACTGGCTCAATATTGGTAATTCACCAGCTAACTTTCTTTTGTAGTTCAATCAGTGTTGAAGCATACATTTGAATGCATATGTGCACTACAATTGGATTCTTGCGTTGTGGTATAACTGTAGTTGCCTGGATCCCAATATATCTTCTGAGTAGTTCCTTCTGAATCTGATTTCTTGATCCTGATGTGGAGATACTAGTCCTAATTATTCTTCCTGCGTAGTTTTAGTTTCCCACTATAATGTGACATCAGCCTTCCTTTAACGATTTAGATTTAGATGAATTCTTTATTTTTCTGTGTTTATGATATTCTCTTAATCCTGTAGTGTTCTATGATATGAGCTTTATGAGGTAACTGTTTGGATGTGACTGGTTCCTCAAATTGATTTCTTTGCTTGCCATGTCCATTGCAACTGGATCTTCTTGGGATGCTTCCTAAAGATTTGTTACTTCCCTACTAATATATTAAAACCCTTTTGTGTCATTCTTATCCATTTCCTCTTTTAATTGAGATAAGATGGTACGAGGATTCCCTTTATCTCGCAGCTTTCTTCTAATGATTGTTGTTGCGTCTTTCTTCCAGAACACTGTTTGGACCGATTAATCTCCCTAGCTTTGGGACCGCTTGCTGCAAATTCAACATATCCTCCATGAAGGAAAAGCTCAATTTGTTCATTGCAACATTTAGAAACTCAATGTGTCTTCAATTTGAAGTTGCAAGACTTACTGTAGTGTCCTATGTTGCAACTTAACTAGCAAATACTACAGCAAATCAAATACTAGGATTCCAAAAGGATCAATGTAATTCATTAATGCCTGAATCAAAGTTGGGTTTTTCAACTAATTCCAATGATTACAATATAGAAATGCAAAAATAGAATCTCAGTTGTCTTCTTATGATAGAAGAAACCTCATGCAATTACTCCAGAATTTGTGAAAGTGGGTGATAAATGACAGTATAAAGGAAAGAAAAGATAGGAAAAACAATAATTTTCAGACTGATAAGATTTTCTTGCTTTTACTGCAGAGCATCAGATAAAAAGGCCGTGAATATAGACTCTAGAGATATGTTGAACTTGAAATGAATAAAGAAGCTCATCACTTACAATGGTGCATATTTTATGTATCTCTAAAGTACAGGTATCAAAGAAGTTGCTAGATTCATAAAGTAACAAATTTCAAAGTGATTTCTTTAAGATTCTTTCGGATGTAGAACAATAGGAATTCAAGATTTTCTGGATTTGCTGCATGAAAAAAAGCACCATTCCCTATGTCCAACAGGTTTTCTAGGTTAGAGATAGAAAATAAACTACAAAATTAATTTAGCTGAGGGCCTTTATACAAGATAATATATTATAGTGTACCATGAGCACATGGCAATAAAATTCTTTCTAAATACATCAAGAACAATAGGATTTCAAGATTTTTTTAGATATGCTGGACGAAACAAACCATTTCCTATGCCACAATGTGTTTTCTCTATTAGAGATTAGAAAAAAAAAATGCAAAACTCAGTTAAGGCAAGAGCCTCCATACAAGATAATATATCATATTGTATCCATGAGCACATTGCTATAAAATTCTTTCTGAATATGCCCAAAACAATAGGAATTCAAGATTATATTTCTTATGCCATAAGAGGTTTTCTCTGTTAAAGATGGAAAAGAAATTGCGAAACTAAGTTGGGTGAGAGCTTCTATACGAAGTAATATATCATATTGTACTCAGGAATACATGACAAAGAAGAATTAAATCTTTATTATGCTTTGCATATTGTTCCCTGAAAAAAAAACAAACATAAAAAAAATATGACAAAAAAGAAGAATTAAACCTTTATTATGTTTTGTACATTGTTCCCTGAAAAAACAAACATAAAGAATTTGATTCTATTAGGAATTTCAAATAAATATTGGTCAAGCTCAAATAACTTTATATCAACGGTTGTTAGTATGCCTGAATTTAATAGGTGGAAGAATTTGATTCTATTAGGAATTTCAAATAAATATTGGTCAAGCTCAAATACCTTTATATCAACGGTTGTTAGTATGCTTGAATTTAATAGGTGGTCTGACTATACATAACAATTTTTGTTATAAATACAACTAAAATTTTGGAAAGAATATATTGTATGAAAGGAAAAAATTTCAACATAGAAAAGAAAAGAAAAAAAAGTCATAATAAAGTATAAATCTGTTCTATGACGTGTTTTTTAAAATATAATATATTTTCATAATTGAAGGACATTTCGAAATGGATGACTATCACCAAATTGACTTGATAGACAGATTTGGCTGTCAAATTTAAGCCTTGGTTGTTAGTAGTATCTTAACTTTTAGAGATCTTTTCACAGTCTATAACCTTTAAAATGTTGTATTTTATTCTCTCAATCAAGCATACATAAAGAATTTGATTATGTCACAATTTTCAAATAAATATTTGTAGATGAATTGTTATTCATAATATTTCAACTTTTAGAGATTTGATGATGTTCGTGTTGGAAAAGTGTTGTATATTTTTAATTTTTAATTTTTGGGATGTCATTTAAGTTTTTTTCTATTTATTTTTATGTTATAAAGTATTTATATTTATATTTTGCATGATTCAATGTAATGTGTAAAACCACTTTCAACATTTTTATTTATATCTACGCATACTTAAAAGTTAAGAAAGAGAGGTTCATTATCGTATTGGAGAATGATTGACTTGATGCAACAAATTTTTTTTTAGTATACTATATTTCAATAAGAAGACTTTTACAGATAAAAATATTATATATTATCTTTGCTTTTTATTTATTACACCGAGAGGCATTATATAGTGAAAACATTCAAAGAATATTCTCCGTAAAAATTTTGAAGTTGCATTGAAAATGACAGGTAGGTGGAAGTCATGTGTTGCTTTTGTCCGGTAAATTAAAAAATTTAAATAAAATATATACATATAAAAAATGAAAATATTAAATTTATTGAATAGATTGTTTATACCTATCAATAAGGTAGTGGAGAGTGGCGTTGGCATGCAAACCGTTTCTCCTATTTAACCTTTGTTTTCCTCTCACACAAACTAGTTTTATTCGGATAGATATATCATTGTTGAAGGAGGGAAGAGTAATTCATTGATTCCCTTTCACAATTTCATCAAATAGGGGAGAAGACCCAGTAGCTACCACCCATTGAATAACCGCCACCTCCATGCTCACTACACCCCCCAAAAAAAAATTAACTTTGATCCACTAAAAAACTTTATTTTATTGAATAACTAATTACAAAAACACCAATAGCCGCTCATTAAGTGCTAAAGTGACTGATTTAAGTGGATTTTAAGTGCTAAAACAGCTATAATTGATTGAAATTATAGCGAGCGGCTACTTGGATAGCCCTCTAAAAGCTGACTTTTTTACCTCTGCGCACATATCCAACGTTCCCACACTCAATCGAATTGCCCAGAAGCTGAAACCTTAGTTATAAGCACTTAACTCATCTTGCGAAAAAAACTCATAATTTTTTTTCCCGATTCGACATACGGTTTGAATTCTACGGTTGCGCGAAGTTAGCCCTGGCGGCTACTGGGTCTTCTCCCCTAGAACACTGAATTTTCTCATCCCGTCCGACGGTTGGAAAGGATTTTCTCCGGACCTTGAAACGAGATTTTTTGCAAATTAAATCCGTTAAGAAATCGACAATATATGGTGTTGAGTCTGCCAAATTGTTTTAATCTTGGTTTCAAGAATGAATTTTACTGAATTTATCGATCCGCCGTTGTGTTCTGATCACCGATCGAAGCATCATCGCCGGGGCAAGATTTGAGGTTTTTTTCGAAGGGTGAAATTAATAATTTAGGTTAATGTTTGCAGATGGATTTAGCCTTAGAATCTCTCATTGTGATTGGAATCTGGGGGTTTTTCTAGCTTTTGAAGGGGAAATGGGGCAGAATCACAGGGAGGTCAGTGCGTCTGAATTCCATGTTGATGAATTCCATGTTGATGGCAGTCCTGTGAATAGAAAAATCATCGAACGCCTCTTAGGAAACTCTTCTTATAAACGTAAATTTTTCTTTATACTGGAAAATAAAATGTTGTCTGTACCCATTCTAAAATTTGGGCATTGACTTTGATGGGATTAGAGAATGCTCTGTTTTCTGATGAATTCATTTATTGGCATTGGCAGTGACAAGTGTTGATTGTGTGAGAAAAGCTCTGGAATTTCTTAGTTTGGAAGATGACTGTGAAGGCCTCAATGTTGAGGTATGCATGGAATCCAAGATCCTCGGGCAATTCATGGGTTTGTGTCTTGGAATTGCTCTGTTCCATTTAGATTTGACTGAATCCTTTTATGTGTGTCTTGTGATGCAAAAAATTAAGGTGAATATGATAGTCTCTGACTATAGTATGCCGGGGCTCACTGGTTATGACTTGCTTAGGAGAGTCAAGGTATTCGTTCAATCCCTCTTTTATTTATGATTATTCAAGCCTGCTTGAGAAATTTCAAGTTCATTTGGGAAAGATGAAAATGAAATGGGTTCTTTTTTCTTACTCTCTAGAACAATTTCCATGTAACAGGAGTCATCAACATTGAAGGATATTCCTGTAGTGATCATGTCGTCAGAAAATGTGGAGTCCAGAACAAGAAGGTAAGGGTTATTGTGCACTGCATTTATCTTAGAGGTTTGTTCACATTATTAGCATTCATGAGACACATTCATAAAGAGGAACCTTGATTCAATTAAGCTTTGTGGCTTTACATAGGTATATGTCAGGAGGTGCAGAAGAATTCATATTGAAGCCTGTGCGATTATCATATGTTGAGAGACTCGGATATCACATTCTCAAAAGACAACCCTCGTCAAATAAAAGGAAATATATGTCTGACAGCATTATAGTACAGGCAGAGAGAAGACCGAGACTCAGTGAATTAACAGTAGCCTAAATTTATGAATTGTTTTCACAATTTTGTGTTTCCATTTGTTGATTTTTGTAGCTAGAAAAGTGGGATATGGATTTGCTTTAAAGCAACTCAAGATAAGATTTTCTTTAAATCAATTCGAGTTGGATTTTTAGCAACAACAGGATTTTTATTCTTTAAATAGAATGTTTCTGAGTTTGTGAGGATAAGATAAATCCAAGAGTGGGATTTTATTCTTTAATAGAATGTTTCCGAGTTTGTGAGGATAAGATAAATCCTAGAGTGATTTTATGTGTAAATAAAGCCAAAGAAAGCTAAGGAAAGATTCTTTCCTTGCACGCTAAGTAAAGCAGCTAGGCTCTATAAATACAAGATTGCTGTAGCAAACTCATATGGTATTTTCGAAAGAAAAGTTTGCTGTTAGGCTGAATAGAAGATCCAACATTTGCAGGTTTTTCCCCACATTGGGGTTTCCTGGGTATATCTGCGTTATTGTCTTTAGTGATTGGCTTATTGTTATTTTTGCTTCCGCTGTTATTAGTTGGTAATTAACTCAGTTGTATTAATTGTTATAAATCAGATTTCTTTCTGTGAATTTATTGTGCAATTAATCTGTTGCTGGGTTATAGAAATTAACATGGTATCAGAGCTCTAAACTCTGAATACGAAGCCAAGATTTGTAACGCAGATTTCAAGAAAAAAAAAAAAAAAGTCATCAGATTTTCGTCTCCAATTCTTTTGTGGCTATGGCAACCAGTGTTCGATACGAGGACAGGCTCGAGGGTGCGTCTAACTTCTTGCAGTGGAAGGTTCGGATTACATCTGTTCTCAAGGAGAACAGGCTATGGACCTATGCTAGCACAGAAGTGACTCCACCAACAAATGATCGTGTTGCCTTAGATTCGCATGAAGTCAAAGAGGCCAAAGCTCAAAGGATTATCCTGGATGGAGTAAGAGATCATTTAATTCCTCATTTATCGGGGAAAGACACTGCCAAGGAGATGTGGGATACGCTCACAAAACTTTATCAGAGCGACTATCAGAGTCATAAGATGATGCTCAAGGACAAATTGCATAATACCAAGATGTCCAAAGGCGAGAGTGTGACCTCTTACTTGTCCAAGCTGACACAGGTCAGGGATGAGCTTGCTACTATTGGAGAGACGATTAAAGAAGATGAGTTGGTGCGTATAGCCTTGAATGGTTTTTCAAAGCACTGGGAAGTGTTTGTCAAGTGTGTTGTCGGCAGAGATCGGCTACC
Source organism: Sequoia sempervirens (assembly GCA_007258455.2). Classification (NCBI taxonomy): domain Eukaryota; kingdom Viridiplantae; phylum Streptophyta; class Pinopsida; order Cupressales; family Cupressaceae; genus Sequoia; species Sequoia sempervirens. The sequence goes on from VDFB02053131.1 coordinate 13,374, forward strand.
TGATTGGGCAAGACTTTGGGATGATTTTATTTAGGAGGAGATCCGTGAAGGTGCTCATCGAGGAGATCAGACAAAGAAGGTTCAAGATGAAGAAAATCTTGCTCTTGCAAGCAAGGGTAAGAAGAAGTCAAATAAAGAGCAATCGGAAGGTTCTTCTTCCAAGAGTGGGAAGAAGAAAGATCTGAGCAAGATTAAATGTTTTTGCTGCCATCAGATGGGTCACTATGCTAGTCAATGTCCGAATAAGAAAAATAAGGACAAGCAGAAGAAGCAATTTTCTGCTACAGCAGAGGTGGACGAGTTTGCATCACAATTTGAGAATGAGTTTTCACTCATTGCCTGTCTCTCAAGTTCAATTGCCAACAGGGTATGGTATATTGACAGTGGGGCTTCTCGCCACATGACGGGAGTCAAAGAATGTTTCACCAAGTTGGAGGAGAAAATTTGGATTTCTATATTGAGCTTTCGGAGACAATGCAAGTACCATGCAACTGGTATTGGCACTGTCAAGTTTCAGAGGAGTCTGGTAAACCTTTGTTGGTGGAGGATGTGTTGTATGTCACTGGCATGACAAAGAATTTAATCTCGGTTTCTGCTTTGGAAGACAAGGGCTACATTGTGACCTTTGAGAGGGGAAAAGTCTATATTCGTCCCAAAGATTCCAAGATTGCAAAAGTGATTGGTGTCAGGCATGGCAGCTTGTTTCGGTTACAGTTTGAGCCAGCA
>VDFB02053132.1:0-65862 GCA_007258455.2 Sequoia sempervirens
AAAGAGACCATAAAAAGTTGTTCGCAAGGAGCCTAATCTCCATCTCCCCCTCTGGCATCCAAGTTTGCTAAGTCCAGGATTCCAAAAATTGCAGCGAGACTCTCAAACCCATGAACTTGCAATAAAAAGAGTGCCTTGAATAGTATTCAATATCATCTGCAAGCATTTCCATCAGGATAATCAACTTCGGTCGCTCTTTGCATCTTTCCAAACACCCATTAATCTTTGTTATTCGGGAACCACTAACCGATCCTAGATCATTCATCTCCATCTCTGAAGAAAACAACGTATTATAGAAAACATTCACACCATGCGCCGAAGGCTTCGAACCAAATGCTGATCGGAAATTCAATTTGGGGCTAGCCCCAGATGTTTCCCCACCAGGCATAGCAAAAAACAAGATCCTCAGCAGGCATGCAAACCCCCAGGACACTTTTGCAAGAAATGGAAAAAAAGAAAAGACCCCAAGGGAAGGATCAAAACCCTTCCACCCACAAGCCACCCAAACGGCAGCAAGAAGGCCTCCAGAAAAGAAAAAACCCCACCACCACAACCCCGATAACTTCAAAAAACCCCCCCCCACAACGCAAAAGCGAGCAACACACAGAGAACGAGCTAGGGCACGGTCGCCCTAGCTCGGCTTGCAGAGCACACAAATGCCATCTATCGAAAAAATCATGACTTTTTGATGTTTATATATTTATTATTAACACAATCATTTTAACATTAATATTAGTAAGTCCCAATGAAAGCTCTAAGCCTCTATAGATAATCATTTTAACATTAATATTTTTAATTGTATAATATTATTACTTTATAAATATTATGAATTTGAAATTATATTAATATTTTTTTAATGTGCATTAATTTATTTCTTGTTTCTTTTACTGAAATTTATGTTTAAGTTATTATTTTGATCAATTGTAAGATTGTTAAAAATTAAAATCTTAAATTATTAATAATTTTACAATTCTTTCTTATTCTTATCTTGAAAGGATTAAGAAAGATCATAGAGTAATAATGTATCATTCTCTATCTTATCTTCATGTAGTTATTACTAATATAATTTGTATACGCTTATATGAACTTAGAAATGTCATGTCTCTCAGGGATATAAGTACTTACTTTGAATTTTTATTTTTCATTGTATATTTATTTCAAGCCTTATTGTAAATATATAATTTTAATATTAGTTTTTTTTGTTTGGCAAATAAGTTATCTCTAATTTCTTAAAATTAGTCTTTATTATGCTTAATTTGTTTTATGCATAAGCTAATGTTAATTTTGGACCTAGTCTTGTTAATGCTTAATCCATTATTATTGAACACCAACCCATCTCTCTATATTTATATCACCTTGGACTGAATTGCAAGTGTTGATTTATCCCTTGGATATGATCACTTTCATAATGTAGTTATCCTAATTCAAAATATCACTTTGTAATACCCCTAGTGTTGCTAATACTCTTAGACACTCTTATGTGTTGGTTTTGTACTTGGTTTGTGATGGTGATTAGTTCACCGGATTGGTTGTGTGTGGATTCATAGTTTAGTTGGTTTGTTGCACTTGATATTACTTATGATGGTTGATGATACATTATGTGGTGATCATATTATTTGGTTGTGTTATGGTTTTCTTTAATAATATATGTGGTGATGTTGTGGTTTAATGTTGTTATGGATTCTGATGTGTTTGCTAGTGAGTCTTGGTGAAAGGACGAAGTAGCATCACTCGCTCGCGAGTGCCCTGCTACACCGCGACTACCTTTCACGGTGTGTCTGTATTGGAGATTTACATGCTACTTGACATTTGTTTCTATGCAAGATGCAGGTACATGACATCGACTCCACCTACTTGACAGGTTTGAGCATGTCCCATAAACCCAACGTGTATGATGCTGAAAAGGGAGTTGATAAGGAAGTGTCCCCGTCCCAAGTTCGTCATCCCGTGTGAGTCTGACGGTGTCATTGTCTCGACCTCGTCTTTGTTTTAGTATGGGTTAGTGTTGATTATTTATTTTAGTTTGTAAATGTTTGTTATTAATTAATCTTTATTTTATGTGTGATTAATTAATGTTATTTTGTTGATATAAATTAATTGTAGGAAATTGTAGTTAAGTTAAAAGTTAGATTTTAATATTGTAAATTAAAGTTATTTAATTAATTAATAGGGATAAATTAATTAATTTAAATAAATAATGTTGTTGAGGATTATAGATTATCTTTTTCAAAAATTAAAATTATAAAATTTAAAGATATTATCATGTGAAGATAAAGATTAAAAATAAATGAATTTTTAATTAATTTAGTGGGATAAATGTGAGCTTTAAAATCAGGGAAAAGAACCAATGCATGTTGTAGATTTTTCAAAAAAGAAAGAGCTTTATTTATTTTTATTATTGTGAAAAAGAAGAGGATTTTCTTCACGGGAAGGGTTTTTGGTGTTTTGAGAAGAAGTAACAAGAGTTTTGGAAAAACAAGTGTGTGCTTCTTTGTAATTTGTCTGTGAAAAGAAAAATAAAATATATTTCAATCTAGAAGTTAGCTGAAAGAAGGGGTTGAAGAAGAAGTTCGTGAAGATTATTTTCGAAAGGAGGAGAGTTGTCGTGCTTGTGAATTCGACATCAAACGAAGGACTCTAGGTTCCCTTTTGTTCCATTTAATTCTTTTGCTTCTGTTAGTTTCTAGAAGAAAAATGAAAATCTTATCTGTCGTGCCTGAATTTGATAATTATATTTAAAAGAAAATTTGTGTTTTGGAAAAAAAAAAATTGGTGAAACTTTAGAATTTTTTGTAGAAAAATTATTGAAAACCCTCTTATTCTTCTCCAATAAATTTAGTTGTGAAATACTCGTTTGGAGAAAAATAAATTATGTTGTGGTTAAATTTGCATGCCCAGATTCATATTTTAAACAAACTGTTATTTTCTTTTATTTTTAAGTTTATTTATGTATATATATATGAGTTATGCAAAAAAGATATATATATATATATATGAGTTGTGCAAAAAAGATATATATACATTTTGTTCTTTTATAAAAAAAAATTGTGTCAAAATTTTATATACAGGGGTCTAGTTTTCTGTTTAAAAATATATATATATATAATTTATATTTAAAAAAATTAATAAAAAAAAAATTATTAAATAATGGGTGGTGGGGTTCCCCCACCACCATCGTCCCCATAAGGGGAGGCACTGATGTGGAAGTAGTGCCCAGCGCTGCTACCATAGTAGCGACCCCCGTATGGGGGGTCGGCTCTGCAACGCCCACACAGCCATATGGCTGTGGGCTACGCGCTATTAAAAGTTTAAATTTTTTTATATAAATTTAAATGTGTTAAATTAAATTTTATTGAACTTGTTCTTTATTATATATATATATATATATATATATTAATAATATATGTGTGTGTGTGTGTGTAAATATACAATGGATTATGTTGTTGATTTTATAATGTTAATTTAAATGTATGATTTTAAATATATATGCATAATAGCGTGTGTGTGTGTATATATATATATATATATATATATATATATGTACATTTTTATATATGTTGAAATTATAGAAAAGTTGGATGATGTTAGATTGCAAAGTTGGGTTTTATGAGTTGATTGATTAAATTAGAAATAAGCATTTTTAATTAAATTAAGTTCAATGATTTCGGGTGAGTTAATTATTTATATTTCTTGGTAAAAGTTTGCAATGAGATATGTTAAACTGTGGAATACTTGAGTATGTGATTGTTTAATTCTTGAATTATTGAATTAACTGTTGTTTTCGTTCAATTGGGTTATGGTCATGTGGGAAAACCCTTAAGTTAGTTGATCCTTTTATAGGAGCTTAAGTTGTTGTTTAAAACTTCCAGAGGCATGGGAAAATGGTGATTTGTTTTATGGTCTTTTACTTTGATGCTTGTTACTATTTGACTTTAATCATGATTTTAAGTTTACACTTGGGTTGTACCCATCTTTATGGGTGTTGATTCATATGATTATTGGCGAGATTATTTTTCCTCATGGATGTTCCATTTTGTGATTCAGTTTTCTTGTTGGTACAACCCTTGGAGTTTGATTTTATGTTTTGGGTTTCTAGGGAGAGTGACTCTATGTGGGCATCAGTGCACAAAGGGGCTATCAGGATAACCCACATTAGAGTTAGAGTAACAAGAGATAACCTAATTAATCAATTAATTAGGGGGTTGGGTAGTAAACATTAACAAGATAATTATGGATGCCTTATCCACCTGTTAGGGCTTTCATAGACTAAGGGTGGGTTGAGAAGGCTGTGGTTAGCAAGATCGTTGCCTCATCTTCGTGGGAGGTTAACGGTTCCGCACGAGTCACCCTATGGGGTCAATGCGACCCATAAAAATGGTCATTTACACAAAATATACACTATAATACATATTATTTACTCATAAACATTAGGTAGAAGAGATCACAAATGCAAGAGTAGAAACGAGACTTTACATGTCCATACATGGAATGCACACTGTTGGACTAAGGCACCTATGACATCACTGTCAGAATTTACAGGTTTAATGCTCTAACTTACAAAAATGAAAAACTTAAGTGTGGGTTGTCTACGCTTATCCCAGTATACATTCATCTACCTGCACTATCCATTTGCTTCTCTTCTCACTACGAGCGCCTTTTGCATTACAAGCATAAGATTTTGTCTCACCATCCTCACTTCCAACAGTGTCTTCGAATGAAGTTTCAGAGGATTTATGAATATTATCACCAATTTTTGTTACCCGTATGCCCTTACCAATGGGAAGTGTAGTAGATTTAACATCCACCTTCTTCTCTAAGCTTTTCTCCCACGGAGCCGTGAGTTTTCCATCAAAAATATTGTTGGTAACGACCACCGCCCTCGTGGGATTCACATTCAAGAGCTTCAAAAGACCTGGATAGTCTTCAATCTTGCAATCAATCAGAGAAAAGTCTACATTTGCGTACTTGGGAAGAAATTCTTTGGCATCTCCTATCACAAATTCAGTTGTATTCTCCAAGCCCGGTTCCTTAACGGCCTTGTAGATCTCCATTTGGGTTTCGGCCTCTGCAACAATGTAGATAAAACACCCCCCAGTTTATCGTGCAGCTGCTGCAAGCCCAACGGTGGACGGTGATGCAACAGAACATACTTCCACGATTAGCTGTGCATTCATGCCCACCGCCATTGCAGATATAAATTCAGTGATCTGGGGCTCCATCTTCTTTAAGCATGTGGATTTCATATGTTTGCACTGCAAATCAGAATTAGATCTAGGTTAGTGTTGCCAAAACGTGAGCCCACAAAATCATATAATATTGGAGTACAAATTAGTTGCAAGAAATAAAAGAAAGATAAAATGAAATAAGAGAATAATATTTGAAACAAGACATGAATTTTATGATTACAGTACAAATTAGTTGCGAAGAACTAAAATAGAAGATAAAATGGAATAACAGACTAACATTTAACAAGAAATGAATTTTAGGTGGTAAGATCTTTGACAATACGTAAAAAAATATGTTTGCGCAACAAATTAAAAAAATAGAATCTTCATGCAATGGTTATTATAGAGATTTGTTAGTGATAATGTTTTAACTGCATCAGGAGAATTAGTCCAATTGGCTAAAGCATTTTGTAGCAGGCAAAAGATCATGAGAACATCTTGTCCAGCTTGTGAATTTTTTTTATTAGATGCACTACAGTTTATAGAAAGGACTACTGATTCCTGAAATCTTTTAAAAAAAATGTTTGAACTAAGATTACTTACTAGCTTTACAGAATCCAAATAGGCATTGACTGCATTCTCTCGATGCCAAACCATGGTGAATCCATTTTCTTGGATCTAACGAATGTATCAATAGAAACCTTAGAAAGCTAAATAAAAATCTACGAGAACCCAATTCACGTTCAATCTTTAGAATAGAAGTACAACTATATATTTTTTCTTCTAGATTACATTTGTGGTTCTTTGTGCACTAATTCTGGATCTACAAAACACGGATCTTTCCCAAACAGAAAATGTAACCTGGCAGAGCCTTCCCCCGATCAATGCTACACCACAAATAGATTTCACCTTGGATTATAAATTGTAATGGTGTGATATACATGCTACACATGTGGTCTATTAACCATGGAGATTCAGCCAAGTGCTACCCTATAAACATGCAAGATTTGACCTTTCCAATAATACAAGTGAGGAAGTTGTTTGATCGCATTCTGACGTTAAATTCAAATATCTCATGGTTAACTTTCTTCTAAATGTTACACGCGGCCCTCGAACCAGGGCAGTTGCTTTGTGGGGAGGAGATAATGGTCGGCCATAAAGGTCATTTCCAATAGTTATGTTTTGACACGTAGCAAAGATCTAATACTATTTTTTTTTGGCTTTTTATCCGTGAGAAGCACGTCACAACACACTAGATTTTTGTTTGGTTCAAATTTAGTTAAAGTGTCATGGAGTTGGGGTGCATTTTTCTATTTTATCTCCATTCTTTATTTTAAGAATTGCCTCTATTGGTTGAGACAACTCTTGAGTGAGTGGACTTGCCATCCAAGGTCTCAGGAAGGCATTCCAAGTGGGGGAATGAATCTACACTGCACATTATAGTTGTCTAAACCATACGAAATCTCAACCCATAAAAGATCTCAACATGGAACGCCTCAACATGAGAAATGTGTATCTTTTACATATTAATTAGCCGATAGGCTATTTTGTTTGAAGTTTCTGTTGGGATTTTCGTCAGCCCAGCTGCGAATTGGATTTTTCGGCATCGGGGGTCTGCCAGCAGGTGGGGAAGGCACCTTTTTTTTATCGCGACATGGGCGTTGGTTATTACGTGGGTTGGTGGCAGTGGAGGTCGTCTCCTTAAAAGGCGGAAGGTGAATGGTAAGTGCTTGCTCGCTCGATGGTTAATGCATTATGTGGTTGTTGTACGATGAAGGCGGACGAAGTAAATGCGATATTGAATGTAGCAATCTGGGAAAGTATACTTTGATTAAGTTGCATTGTGCAAACAACAATTGTGGTGTTGGCTTCGTGGCAGACAAATGTGAAAAAAATTGTTGGCTTCGGCTTCGTTGCTGGTTTGATTCCAGATTGTTTGGAAATCATCTTATGCTAGATTGAAAACTGGTGTTCTCTAGAATTTGGAAGTTGTTTTACATGGGTGGTTTGCATGGATGGTTAATTCATTGTCTATGTCTTCTTGCCAAATGTTTGTATCTTTGGTGTTATACCCATTGTGGAGATTTGAAAGAGAGTATCGTTCTGTATCGATGGAGGAATTGTAGTTAAATGTTCTTTATTTTGAAAAAAAATATGCTTAGGGTTAGTAATTTGTTTGCCGTTTGTTTATGGTTTTGGTTATCTGTGTATCTTTTGCGTTGCAGCCATCACGATAGGAGCAGTTTTGATTAAATTGCATTGTCGAAACAACCTTTGTGGTATTGGTTTCATAAGAGGCCATTGTAAAAATCCTTTCCTACGGCTTCGTCGGTGGATTAATAGCAGACTATTATTAAAAACTGTGTCCTTCTGCTCCGTTGCTGGTTTGATAACAGGCTATTCGCAAACCGTTTTATGCCAGATTGAAAACTCTTGTGCTTCAGAATCTGTAAGTCCTTTTACATGGGTAGTTTACATAGATGGTTCATTTATTGTTGATATCTTCTTATTATATGTTTTTATCTTTGGCGTTATACCCATTTTGGAGTTTCGAAAGAGATTATCGTTCTCTATGGATGGAGAAATTGCACTAAAATCTTCTTTCTTTCTTCAAAAAATATGGTTAGGGTTAGTTATTTGTTCGCTCTTTGTCTATTGTTTTGGTTGTCTATGTGTATACCCATTTTCGAGATTTGAAAGAGATTATCGTTCTCTATGGATGGAGAAATTACTTTGGTGGCTGTCCAATATTATTCTAGCAGGTCTTTTACAATTTCTTTATTTGTGGTGATGTAGCTCGAATTTTCAATGAAGCTTGTGGGGTTATACCGATTTTTACATGGGTGCTTTGAATAGATGATTAATGTATTGTCAATGTCTTCTTGTTTTATGTTTGTATTTTTTGCGTTATACCCATTTTTGAGACTTGAAGGAGATTATCGGTCTTTGGGGGTGGAGAGACTGTAGTTAAATCTTCTTTCTTTCATCAAAAAAATATGGATAGGGCTACTAATTTTTGGCTGTTGAGTGCTATTCTAATACCTCTTTTACAATTTCTCGATTTCTCTATAATATTTAGTGAAGTGCAGGGTTGTACTCATTTTGCAGAGATTATTGCTACGTATTGGGTTTAGGAGTTGTATTTAATGTGGCTTTAGGGAAATTGTAGTTAAATCTTCTTCATATCATCAAAAAGATATGGCTGGGTTGAATGATTTTTGTGGCCCTTGGGTAAGTGATTTTTGCATAGATGTAGCTCATATTTTCAATGAAGCTTGTGGGGTTATACTAATTTTTACATGGGTGCTTTGCATAGATGATTAATGTATTGTCAATGTCTTCTTGTTTTATGTTTGTATCTTTTGCGTTATACCCATTTTCGAGACTTGAAGGAGATTATCGGTCTTTGGGGGTGGAGAGATTGTAGTTAAATCTTCTTTCTTTCGTCAAAAAAATATGGATAGGGCTACTAATTTTTGGCTGTTGAGTGTTATTCTAATACCTCTTTTACAATTTCTTGATTTCTCTATAATATTTAGTGAAGTGCAGGGTTGTACTCATTTTGCAGAGATTATTGCTATGTATTGGGTTTAGGAGTTGTATTTAATGTGGCTTTAGGGAAATTGCAGTTAAATCTTCTTCCTATCATCAAAAATATATGGTTGGGTTGAGTGATTTTTGTGGCCCTTGTTTATTCATACATATGTAGACACATACATATATACTTTGTACATCTTTGCTGCCATACACATGGTTTGGTTTTCATTTTCAATGAAGCTTGTGGGGTTATACTCTGTTATACATGGGTGTTTTGCATAAATGATTAATTTATTGTTAATGTCTTCTTGTTATATGTTTCTTTGGCTTTATCCTTGTTACCATAGGAGCAATTGTAGTTAAATCTACTTTCTCTCGCTATTGGTCTATTGTTTTGATTATCTGTGTATATCTTTGGCGTTGCAACTATTAGCATAGGAGGAATTGTAGCTATCTGTGTGTAGGGTTTAGGGTTGTATGAAACCATTGACATATTGGAGATAAAATTGCATTGGTGGGTGTTTACTGTTATCCTAATAGCTCTTTTTACAATTTCTCTATTTCTATATGATATTTAGTGTCAGGTGATGTAGCTCGAATTTTCAATGGAGGTTGTGGCCTTATACTGATGTTTGCATGGGTGTTTTACATACATGATTAATTTATTGTTAATGTGTTCTTCTAATATGTTTCTATCTTTGGCGTTATAGCAATTTTTGAGACTTGAAAGAGACTACTGCTCTTTGCGGGTGGAGAAATTGCAATTAAATGTTCTTCCTTTCATGGGAAAAATATGGTTAGGGTTACTAATATTTGGCGATTCAGTATTATGCTAATAGCTCTTTTGCAATTTATGTATTTCTTCCTATTGTCAAAGATATATGGTTGGGCTGAGTGATTTTTGTGGCCCTTGTTTATTGTTTGTAGTTATGGCTGTGCAACTTTGGCTTTTTGTAGTTAAATCTTGTTTCTCTCACTGTTGGTCTATTGTTTTGATTATATGTGTATATCTTTGGCGTTGGGAGCTATATTTACTGTGGGTTTAGGGAAATTGCAATTAAATCTTTTTCCTTCCGTGAAAAAAATATGGTTGGGGTGAGTAATTTTTGTGGCCCTTGTTTATTGTTTGTAGTTATCGTTGTGCATTTTTGGCTTGATACCCATTGCTATAGGGGCAACTGTAGTTAAATATTCTTAACTTTATCAAAAAAATTGAGTTGTATCGCCTCACACTAAATATTATAGAGAAATAGAGAAATTCTAAAAGAGGTATTAGAATAACACTAATGTAGCTTGGAGTCTCGATTAAGTGTGTATATATATATATAAGAAGGCTCTTTCGACAATGTGATTTAATCAATATACTTTCTCACACATTTTGCAGCAGATCAATGTTAAAATTGTTGATCCTGCTATCAAAAGGAACAATTAACAGAGGTCGGGTCACATGAATAATAAATTAATCATTTATGCAAAATGCCTCATGATGGTTTCATGCATGACTTGATATCTCCTTCTCCATTTTAATAGATGCATAATTGAACTTGATGCATCACTAAAATCATTTACTTCTTTTAATAAAATGGATCTTGGATCCACTTAAGAAGATTGAAAGACATATCCAGCAAAGTACACCTTCCTTTTGACATGATGGTAGCATATTGATTGATTCATCGTGAAAAGATGAAGTATGAATTTCTTGACAACTCACATTATGTGTTGCATCTTTTGAATCTGGTAATGAAAGTTGATCAATTGGTGTGATTCCATATTGATTTAATGTATCAATAACATGTTTATCATTGATTTGATCAAGTTGCTCAATTTCCTATCCCTCTTAGAACATCAGAGGGCAACATGCTGAGCTCTACCCTCTGGGGAGCCACATTTCACCCCACATGTTGTAATTAGTTGAATTAAAACAATAACAAAGACTTGTCCTAAATCTGCACAAGGAACAAACCAGTTAGATAAACAAAACATATCAGATCGGTGTGTTTGATTACTCATTTCTTGTTTTCAGGGACACTTATGGTATGCTGCTATTTTAATGCTTGTAGACATCAGATTACACATTTATGGATATTTTGAATATATTTTGATCAGGTACCCTTCATTGCTCTTACAACACTATTCTTATCCAATTCAGGAAACCTAGGAGCAGTGAGGAGGGCGTCAAATGGAAGCAGAGCAGCGAGAAGGATCGAGATGATGCGAGGCCAAGCCAACGGGATTCGTCATTCCACCAGGAAATGATGGGTCCCTTTTCATTTTATATGCAATTTCCTTTCTGTTATCTATATGTGTATAATCTCTTCTTTATAAGCATTAAAATAGCTAGTCCCTTGGCTTGTGAGGGACATTATACACTCATGATTATCAATAAAGATCACATTTGCAATACATATTGGTTCTCTTTCTTATTTGTCTGTAATTGCAAAATTGGAATAAATGCAATCTGTTTTGACAATCTCCTTTATGCACATTAATGAACTTAGTAGAACATGATGTATCCTTTAATGTTTGAATAAAAACACAAAAGAATAAATGATAAGTTACTTGATTTGAGCTAGAAGCCAAAATTAGGTAACATTTTTTAGTGACATATGCTATATGTTTGCCTGCAAAACATCTCGACTAGCTGCCTAAAGCTTATCCATTGGGCATTGAGTCATCTAAAAGCTAACAACACTCAAAAACAACATTGTACGTTGATGTAACTCACTAGACCAACATGAGACACTTGGAAACTTATTGAAAACCCAAAACTGCAGAATGAATACTACTTAATTGTGTTGAACAACTCTTAGGGAAAACTAAAAAAAAGCATCTGAAATGAAACTACCCTAACCTACTCTATCCAGTAAAGAAGCTGGTAAAAAAAAACCATTGACAGGCTTTGCAAAATAACACCCTTTTTAAATCAGCAACTAATGCATTACATGATTATGTATTGCTGAAAGAACATGAAACACATGCAAATATTCAATAGACTATTTCAATTTTTCATGAAAAATGCAAATAAACTCACTTGCACCTTGATAATGATCATGCCTATTGTTGTCCTAGACTGGAAAAGTGAGTTGAATCTGATCACTTTCAGCTACAACTCCAGGATCAACTTCTTCTTCAATTGCATCTTCATACTTGGGTGCAAGCATGACCTCTAGTACTTCAGTGGCCTCCAAACTGGCTAAATGCCTAATAGGGCATCCTCGTGAAAGAATAACCTTCAAGCCAATCTTGTTGGGTTTACTTTGATTAGCTGCTTCTACAATCACAACCTCATGATGATTGGAGTGAGCTACCTCATGTGATTCAAATGAAACTGTGACTACTCTGTCCATTTGGTTGTGTTGCTCACACTTTTCAGATTTAGAAATTAGTAGCTCATCATCAAGTCCTAAACAAAAATCCTATATTATGCTTGAGAACATGTCCTCCTCAAGTTCATGGTTAGCTCCCTCGTGCATGACATGTCCTATGTCAACTTCATAACTTTCTCCTTGAACATTTAAAGGAGTACTCATACCTTTCAAAACATACCTTTGTTGATCATGCTCTTCTTGATGGATATTCTCATAGGTACCAACCTTTTCACCTCTCAAGACTAGGCTACCCCCATCTTCCTCTCGATGAACCAACAACCTATCAAAGTGAATTTCATCTTCTTGTTGTCCAAAATTTGATACCAGTGTTAGTACAAGCAGGGTGTCTCCATCATCGTCCACAAAACTAGGAAGTTCAACAAACAAATCTTTCATTATGTCATCACTTTGCTACTCAAAACTGGGCATTAAGGTTAGTTCAATCAAGCACTTCTCATCTTCACCTATAAATTTTGGAAGTTCATCAAATAAACCAACAAAAATTTGAATTTGAACATCTTTTTCTACTTCAACTACCTGTTATCCCACCTTTTGCTCCTAAGAAGATGATTGTTTGATCTCCAAATTCGAAACAAATGACTCTAGTTCATCCCAAAAAAGGTCATCTTCATCCTCATTTTTGCTTTTTAGTGAAGCAAGACTAATTTTTACCTTATTACAACTCAACTGAGATGTCAAAACATCAAATTTTTGAGCCTCTTGCTGTATTGAATTTGATGTGGTTGTGATTCAAACTATAGTCTCTTCCTTGTTCACAAATAGTGGCAATTCATCAAATGAAATAGTTAGAATATGAGAACCATCAATTATTTGTTGATCTATATCCTATTGCTCTTCATCCACAGTCTCATTTACCTCTGTTATCACATTTGATCTATCACTTTCAAGCTATTGTTCAAACATAACAACTTATGGAACATAAGGGGTTGGTTGAGCATCCTTAATGAGTTCTTCACAATGATGCACTTGTTCTATAATGGGTTCTTGAACAGAAGGAGGGCTCATAAAGCTTTAGAAAGCAAATTCTCTAGGCTCCTCTACATGATGAGCTTGCTCAAGGACACGTTCTTGAATTGAAACAAGATTTCTAAAACTTGGAATCTTAATTTTTTTAGGCTTAAGAGATTCACCTTGTATGAAGCTTGGAACATTGAACTTGGAAACCTCCTATTTGGCAAATTTTAGCCTCATTTCTACATCCTTTGCAGCAAGTTGTTGAGCAAGATTCTCCTCAAATTGCCTCTTTTTTGCCTCCCATTCTTGTTCATGGAGATGGGCTTGGTAGGCCAACTCCTCTTGATGCATGTCAACCTCCTACTGTCCTTCAATCTCTAACATTTGTCTTTGAAAATTAGAAATTGTATCATTGATGCTCATGTTGTTAACCCTCTGAGATTGGGCATGTGAATAAGCATGTTGGTTGACATTATGATTATTTTGTTGAGACAGATGTTGGACATATACAGGCTGATGTGCAAACTGAGTAGGGGTGGGAGGGTGGAAAACATGTGGGGAATATTGATAATCTCTTGTAGCAAAGGTATTTGAACTAAAAATAGTTGCATGATCATTTTGATATGACTGATAATTGGGTATATGAGTAGCATTTTCATGAATTAATGAAGGGTGATAGAACATGTCTTCATAAAATGTAGACATATTGGAGCATTTATAGAAGCTGGAAATTCATTGAAATTTCTTGTAAAGCAAGAAAGCCAGGTCTGAGTTTTCTGAAAATAAGTACATACCAACACTTTTTCTGCCTAAAACCAGTTGTTATTCTTCCGGAGTCGCTAGGTGTGTTGAAAAATTACCTCCAAAAGGCTAAAACTACTGTTGTACACACCAAATAGCAATAACAAGAATGCATGAAATGAACTGAGAAGCAGTTCACTATCCCATCGGGCATGCCAAAACTGTTAGAGCTCAAAATTTGCACCCCTTCGCCAAGTTGTGAAAGAACTCAACGAATTTGGACTAACAAAGTTGTGGGTATCCTATTGTGAAAGCAGACCTCCAGATTATGGGTTGGCTCCCCTTTGTGGTGTCACCTAAACAATTCCTTGTTGGGAAAATGGGAGAAAGAAAAACTAAACCCCTATGGTGATGCACCTAATTTGATTTCTCATACCTATCAGCTGCTTTAACACACAATTTCATCAAAATCTCAACTTAACTTAACACAACTCAAACATTTTAACATATCAATACATAATTATTTTGTAAGGAGAATTGGTTCACTTGTCACTTTGAAGGGAAAAATTTTCCACAACTAAAATAACTATTGAACCAGTGCATAGCTTAGAACCTGCAAAACATATGTTTATCCTACTTAAAGGTGCTAAAATGATACAAGCATTGGAGTTACCAAAACTAAAAAAAACATTCATCAATCACCACATTGCACTCAATAAAGTAGTTTCTAAGAAGGTAAAACACTGAATTTCATTAATAAAAATGGTGTTACATACTACTGTATAGGTTTGATAATGAGTCACAATGCAGTCTCCTGGCTAAAAAAGCTCCAAGATAAGCTACAATGCCCTGCAGAAAGAAAGAACTCTTGAAAACTCAAGTCTGAAGATACTTAAGCAATTTTCAAACCAACTGCCCACACAAGTCCTTCTAGAAACCCTAGCCAGATGCAAGATAAAGGCCAAAAAAGAACCTTCCAAAATCACTCCAAAAGGCCTCCAAAGTGTAGAAAAGTCAAGCTCAGACCATAGTCACACTAAAAATGTGACAAAACTGCCTCCAAATAGTCTTTTCCCTCCAAAAACAGTCAAAGACATCCCTCATGCTTTCTACATGTTGGTCAAGCATCTCCAAATTCTCCACATGCCTCCAAATTGTTCTGACCCATGCTTTTTGTGTTTGCAAAGCACAAGATTCAACAACACCTCATGACTAAATCATACAACACATGTCTTCCAATTTTGCATTTTAAAAAATAACATTTTAATTAAATGGTTTATATGTAAAACCCCGTCCTGCAACCTAGAGGACGATGCAACATTGCGGAAGCACAAGTAATTTTTTTTTCTTAAAAAGAGTAACAATGACGAGTGAAGTAAACTACTCTAACACATACATCCTCTAGGCCACGCAACGCGTCTACATGTGAATTTCAAAAACTTACAAAGTTATTCTAAAACATAGCATATGAAATTAACTCATGATAACAACATACAACAAAGCATTAACCCATTGCAAAATAATTAAACATGGAAATGTAATGAACATATTTCTAGAGATACAACACCACTTCAAAATGATATATACAATTTTAATCTAACAATGAATAGATCATACATAATGTTACAATTACAACTCAAGGAATCCTCCTTGATTACAAATAAGGAATACAAATATATAGTTCCCCACTATTTCAATGAATATAAGAGAAGTACAAATTCATATAAACACACAAGCTCTTCGAACTAGATCCTGCCATCACTAACATGAAGAGAAAACCCAACAGTGTAAGGTGCACGCCACCCATCCATGTGGTACCCATAGGACCAACCCCTGTGCTAGGAGATAGTAACAGGTAACCAAGACAAACCTACTACCTCTAGACACAAGCAAAGTACAAAACCACATTGTACCAATAAATACAAAACATAGGGTTACATTGCTTCCAGGATCACTTCAAATCAAGAACAACCATTGTACAATACAAATTGATTGTTGTCATAGGAGGAGTATCATCATAAAGGTTCCATTGGTTATCCTAAGGATATCTTCCTAGCTCCCGGCCCCCATCTTGGGTTATCCTGGTAACCTCTTACGAACTCCAGCCCCACATGCACACTAGTGCAGAATCGATTATCTTTCGAGAAGACAAGATAATGATCTTGCCATTCCAGGCCTTCCCGACTCATCTCAAGTCTAACACAAGCCCTTGAGCCAATGAGCGAGGCTAAAAATCAAGTTAAATGTATTAACTACCCTTTCCCCTAATATAGGTTATTTAATTTCCACTGATTAAACTAACTTCCACACGAGTTATCCTGGGACCACTTTGTGCCTTGGCCCCCGTTGAAAGCCACTCCCCTATCGACAACACAATAACTCATTCTACAACCCAAGGGTAGACAATGCACAAACTAATAATAACATAACACAAGAGATAACACATCCCTACGGATGTCCAATACTGAATCCAACTATGTGCACTACCCAAGGAAATCTCAAGGGCGAATAACATAAATGACAACCCTTTTACAATTACAATCTGGAAGACTTATATTTTCTCTACAACAAATATCCCCCACAGTACCCAATTACATAAATACTTGAAATTAAAATAAACAATCTCATGTAATTAAAAGTGCTACCATTTGGATTTCCTAAATCCAATAGATCAATATCTCACACTAAAATATAACATTCAAGCATGATTCCAATTAATAAATCGACAACCAAATAAAACTACATGTTTAACCTCCAGTTTCACAACTACTTAAATCAAATAATTTCATTTTTCAATTAAAATAATTAATCATTTCAATTTAACAACTCGTGCTTGCATGCACCTAAATAAATATTCTTTAAATAAATTTACATCTATATTATCAAATTATAAAATCAAATTATTCTATTCCAATATTCATTTAAAAATCATCTACTTGCCATCCAAAAATATCTCTTATAACAAAATCAATTTAAATAAATATATTTAAATATATATATATAATCATGTATATATATAATAAATATATTAAATAATATCTAAAAATAAATTACATTTACAACCATAAAATATACACACACACACACACACACACACACATATATATATATATATAAAATATACATATATATTATATATAATATATGATATATATAAAATATATATAACATATATTATATATAGTATATATATATAATATATATTAAAAACAACAGTTACAAAATCACATCCATCGCTGCAACGCACAGGGTATTCCTGTGTGTGGGGGTCGGCTGCTACACAGCCTTCCCCATAGGGTTGCGGCCTGTGAGCAGCGCTAGGCGCTGCCCATAGTCTGCGTCCCTTTGTGGGGCGGCTGTGGTAGCCCCGACCTCCACCATTTTCATAAAAAAAATATTAATAAACATTTCCCTATAGATTTCGCCGTACGGCGATTTCAAAACAAAATATTTTTAAAAAATAAAATAATTTCTTCTATAGGGAACTTTAAAATGTAAAGCAATATATGTATATTGATATATGTAGAACCAAACAAAACCAATTGCCCAGAGGCAATTTTAAAACTAAATTTTCTATAGGAAAATAAGTAGACAAATTTACAGAGGTTTCCTAAATCCTCAAATATTTCATTTTGAATTTTCTATTGTTTAAAAGTCGTTTCCTACAGAGATCTAAATCTTTCACAGAAATTTAACATTTTCTACAGAGAAGAATAAATTCAATTTTCCAGAAAGATGTTTTCTAAGCTTTGATATAAATTCAATAGAGGTTCTATAATTCCACTATAATTTCCTTTTGTATAAATCTATTTCAATAATCAATTTACACAAAGGATCTAAATTATTTTTCTACAGAGGCTGTAACAATCATGGCAATTTCTTTCAAAAACAAAAGCTTCTAAAATGAAAGAGATCCTCTTCTAAACTTTTCCAATTTGCTATACAATAATAATTTAACTTTTCTCTTTCAAATTAAAATTAACAAAGTAATAAAGAACCTGTTCCAGAAGATTGGATGATTCGGAGATTGATGTCGAGCTTCCCTTTAATCTTCAATTTGCTAGAGCTGCAAAGCTTCCTCCAGAAGAATTGCCACTTCCCAGAGAACATAAATAATCCACAACCAAGAATACAACAAACTAGATTCCTAAAATTATCAGAGCTTCTAAGATTTACAATTTCTTCAAACCACAAAACAATTCTCCCATTTCCAAAAACCTCTCTCTTTTTTCCCATGAAAACAACTTCCTCTTTTCTCACAAATTTCAATCAATCTCTCCGGAAATCAATTTTAAGACAATTAGAAAACAAAACCTTCTAACTTCCAGTTAACACAACAAATATCTTTTTCTTTAACAACCAAGATATTTCTAAGATCTTTTCCCAAAATATGCATTTAAAATTAAAAACAATTTATTTAATTCAAATCACATTTAAATCACTTATTTATTTAAATCCACATTTAATCTAATAATTAAAATTACTTTATAATAGCTTAAATTAAATTAATTAATTAATTTATAATCAGGTCTCCATATGAATTAAATACTTAATCACAACTTATAATTTAATCCTTACAATTTAAACTTGCACGATAAATAAAATACCAAGACAAACATGGATAAAGAACATGACCAAAACACAGACTGACGACACACTATGCTAGAGTAAAGGTTTGACAAGGTTAACCAGTTACTATCTCCCAATCAACATTATTGTTGAGTAGTGGACATGCTTCAGACCTGTGAAACCAGGTGAAGCCGTTGTCCGGTACCTGCAAACCTACAAACAAAGAAAATGTCGTACATGTATCCAGATAATAATTCATACACGCCGTGAAGAGAGAATCGTGGAAATCACAAGGCACTCGCAAGTGAGTGATGCAATACCGTTCTCTTCACCAATACAATGTCACATCAACTAACGAGATAATATATCAATTAAACTATAATGAGCATATATAGCCATGTCATCTCAACTAAGCATCTATGCAAACATAAAACATATCAAACAAAATCACCATGCATATAATGTAACATCACATCAATATAGTCTATCATCACTCCACTGTCATCGATAAAATAACAATAACATAAAATAAGGTCTAACAAAGTATCTGGGCTATCAAAAAAAACATAACAAATCAGAGGGGTGTCACATTATAGGTACACCAATTTAATTAAATGTTTTACATTACAAAATAATGCAAAGGAAAGGATTAGATCTAGCCTATGTGAAAGGTCAAAATGCAAAATCCAAGTCTTGGAAGGCTCCTATGCAAAGTGATGATAGTCTGAAAATAAACATTAAGTCTTGAAAGACTTGCAATTTCAAAGAGACACTTAAAAAACACCAAGGCACATGTGGGTTTCAAAAAAAAAACAATACAAGGCAAGAATAGCCTAAGTCTTAGAAAATGCAACATAAGGAAAAAAATGCCTAAGGCGTAAGAGCTTAATTCTTAGCCCACGACATACATTAAAGTGTGCTTGCAATTTTTTAAAACAAAGGTAACAAAATACCTTTAGTTGGCATCAATAGGGTTTAAAACCCTAAACTTAAAACAAATGAAAAAAATACAAAAAGCCCTCATTTCTCCATCAAGCATTCTAGAGCTCCACCTTTCGCCGCCATGGGGGTTTCAATGGTTGCATTGTAGAATGGTTTTGTGGTCGATTTTCTGAAGGAGTCTTTGTGATTTCTACTTGGAATCAAGAGGTAAATGCTTTTCTTTAACAGAAAACTGGCTCTTTTCACCATTTGCAAGACATTTAACTCTGAATGTTGCGGCCTTTTGTGCTCTTCTAATGCATATTTTGTTGCTCCATTTTTTCTGTGGGTTATTCTTTTGTTCCCAGCCTCCATGATTGAGGTTTTTTTGAAGCTTTAAAGGAGGGTTTGAATGTGAAAACAACACAGAACTTGCTTGAGCCTGCGTGGTAAGGCTTCATACTATACCATTTTGCCATTTTCAGTTATTTCCATGCATATTCTCTGCAAGAAAAGGGTGAAAACCCTCGATGGAACTTGTAATTCTTCATAATATAGCATTTTTCTGTTTTATATCTGCAAAACAATGCCCCATCTTTGCATTTTCGGGGTTTCCTTATATTTATGTTGATTCTTAAAAAAAAAAGGGAACCCATGTTCTCCTTGTGATGCCATGAGATAGCGGCCAACAATACCATAATCACCTTTACCATGTAAAGGAAAATGCCAAATTAAATTATGAATGAGATTTCATGAGAGAATAGTTGGCTGAAACAAGGACTATCCCCATCGATTGCTCCACAATAAAATGTTGCCATGTGAACAAAATAGTTTGCTAAATGATCCATGCCATTGAAAAAAATGGGTGGGACTCAAAGGCTCTATGCATATTTTCTAGAATTCCCTCATGAAAACTACCTTTTCTCCTCAGGAACCATTCTGAGTTTTGACCTCCAACAACTCTTAGAGGGCTTCTATTAATGAAAGTCGTGGCATTAACTCATGCCTTCAATATTTCATGTATAACTTTGGTCTAGAGAATCTGAAGCAAAATACCGTCTTCCCTGGTCAAACTTTTGGAGGTTTACTAGAAATTGAATTTTACAGGTAAGAGACTTGCTACCAAGCAATTTAGTAATAATCAGTACCACTTCTGAAAGAACATTGTTGTAAGCTAAGCTCTTTAGACACTCTAAAAGTAGCTCTTGAAAAAATCCCTTGCGTAAAGGCCCATGTCAGAGAAAAATATGTGCATCTACTGAATTATATGTTTTAGGCTCTGCTATCTAGAAAATTTCTAGATCCTTCAGAAGACAAGTCACCCCAAAAACAAGTTCTTGAGTGTGGGGATGCTTGGTAGCATTCAATTTTCTTGGTTCTAATGGTTCACCTAGATTGTTCGACAAGTCCAGATTTCCTTTCTTTTGATCAAATTCATTGGCTTCAATAGCAGTAATTATCTCTACAACATCCTTAACTAGCATAGTTCATATCTCTAGTTTCCTAAGGCATATTGTATCTATAACTGACTTCCATTGAATGCTTCTTTAGCACTATTAGGTAACAATCCAAAATTTCCTTTTACTGCCCCATCTATGATGAATGTCTGCTGCTTTTGACTATATTGTTGCATTTAGGCATTGCCTCTACAATCTATGATCTTTTATAATAGCAAGTAGTGTTTCCTTTGTAAGTATTCATTTCCAAGTACCATTTTCACTCAAGTTTGTCAGTTTCTCCATTCTAGAAAGATTCATTTTTTCTTTAAAGATGCATTACTTTTAGCCAAAGAAAAGTTGTTATTATCAATTTCTGAATTATACACATCCTCTCTCAATTGAAGACAAATTTCTTGCAATATCTTCTCCAGTATTATCACCATTATCTGGATGTGCATTTAATCATAATTGAGAAGCATCACTATCCTCATACTCTTCATTTGACTGTGTCTACCTTGGATTATCCTTTGAAACTAATTACCCTTTTATATTTTATAATCTTTGATGGGCTTGTCACGTGGGCTGGAATTGACACAAAAAGATAACTTGATGTTGATACTGCTGCAAGATATCCACTCCTCGGTGTTTTCCACGAGATGTCTAATAACCTTTGGATCATTTGGACATAGATTGAGCATATAGCTCTCCCCTATAAAAGCTTGGAAACTTCAATATCATCCACATAAAAATACCAATTAGATGTTAAAGGCCCATGAGAAGTGCAGTATGATCTCCAGGAGTGTGTTCAAGTTTGTAGATGTGTGACCATGTCCCCATTCCCAGGACTATCATACTCCATTCTTAAACAGAGACTATTTTTCACCTGTTAGCTTCAAAATCATTGTCTTTATTCTCATAATACTATGCCTAGTCTCCATAAAGCTCTCTCTAGCTTCATTTGGTCTTGCCATCATAAATGACTGACTCAGAAATGCTCATTATTTCTATCCCCCATTCTCTTCATAGGTGACAATCTAGCTGTATGACCTTTCTCAATGTTCCTGTAGCTTTTGCAAATGTGAGAGAGCACCATAACATAGACCACTAGCAGATAAAGGCAACCCCATATTTGTTGGACCTGCAACTCAAAAGATGTTAAAAGAGATGCATTCCTTAAACATAGTGAACCAAAACTTCCAACAAATTTACATTGCATTGAACTTTATCTCTGCCTTGGTATGACTATCCTATATGACAATGTTCTTTTGTGACACTTGGATTAAAGGTTGTATTATCTATTTGACGTTTAGTGACTTTATAAAATGCAGATAACAGATGATCATTTGTAATTTAGCACATGATATTATCTATTAGGTGTAGAACCTCTTCTTTCATGTGCTTGGCATGATATTAGCATATGATAACACCATACTTGATTGACATGAACTCGTGATACTTATCTCCTCAGTGTTTTTTGACTGCACTTTTCATTTCATGACTTCTTCATAGTTTATCATTCACTACTAAAGTGAAAACATGATTCACTTGCTCCCTTAATAAATGTAATGACTGCCCTAGTTGTCTTGTAGCATGCATTCATGGTAAATTGTCCTGTAGCATGCATTCATGGTTGTTGTCCATATGCATGAGAGCGTGATTGTATTCATTGTTGTTGTCTTGTTCATTCCCTTAAGACTGCTCCCTTGTAGACTAATAAAAGTTACTAAAGTTACTATCATATTCACTTGGCAGTATGAACCTGGCTTCAAAAGTGAGTTTCCTCTCTATGTTTTATGATTGCTTAATGAATATCAATACTCTACCATTCCTTTTGCTTTAATCCTACTGGGCAGACATATGTCACTTATGGTGGTGACTTGAAAGCTCACCATCCTAAGTGATGTTTGCTTGTCCAATAGGTTTGAAGTGATATGAATTGGATAGTGTATCTCATGCAACAATGCATGATTATCTTTGTTCCTCCCTGCTGCCCCATATGCCTCATGATGGTTTCAGGCATGACTTGATATCTCCTTCTCTATTTTAATAGATGCATTGAACATGATGCATCTATAATTGAACTTGATGAATCACTTAAATTATTTAATTATTTTTATAAAATGGATATTGGATCCACTTAAGAAGATTGAAAGACATATCCAGCAAAGTACACCTTCCTTTTGACATGATGGCAGCATATTGATTGATTCATTGTGAAACGATGAATTATGAATTTCTTGACAACTCACATTATGTGTTGCATCTTTTGAATCTGGTAAAGAAAGTTGATCAACTGGTGTGATTCCATATTGATTTAATGCATCAATAGCATGTTTATCATTGATTTGATCAAGTTGCTCAATTTCTTATCCCTGTTAGAACATTAGAGGGCAGCATGTTGAGCTCTACCCTTGTGGGAGCCACATTTCACCCCACATGTTTTAATTAGCTGAATTAAAACAGTAACAAAGACTTGTCCTAAATCTGCACAAGGAACAAACTAGTTAGATAAACAAAGCATATCATAGGTGTGTTTAATTACTCCTTTCTTGTTTTTAGGGACACTTATGGTATGCTGCTATTTTAATGCTTGTACACATCATATTACAAGTTTATGGATGTTTTGCATATATTTTGATCAGGGACCTTTCATTGCTCTAACATCATTGTTTTTATCCAATGTAGGAAACCTAGGAGCAATGAGGAGGGCATCAAATGGAAGCAAAGCAGTGGGAAGGATCAAGATGATGCAAGGCCAATCCAATGGGATTCGTCATTCCACTAGGCAATGATAGGTCCCTTTTCATTTTATATGAAATTTCCTTGTTGTTATCTATATGTGTATAATCTCTTCTTTATAAGCATTAGAATAGCTAGTCCCTTGGCTTGTGAGGGACATTATATGCTCATGATTATCAATAAAGATCACATTTGCAATACATATTGGTTCTCTTTCTTATTTGTTTGTAATTGCAAAACTGGAATAAATGCAATTTGTTTTGACAATCTCTTTTATGCACATTAATGAACTTAGCAGAACATGATGTATCCTTTAATGTTTAAATAAAAACACAAAAGAATAAAGGATAAGTTACCTGATTTTAGCTGAAAGCCAAAATCAAGTAACACCATCCTTATGTCGATCTTGAGCGAACTATTTGGCCCACTTTGGATGAGGAAGATAACTATTCTCTGCAGACATTAATAAACATTGAATGCAACCCTTTATTAGATGATAAAGATGAAGATGAGCTCATTTCTCACCATAATCTAGAATGACTATGACAAGAGCTCATAGCAATAGGACTGTCTCACATGCCTACAAGACCCCTTGCAAAGTATTATACCCACCAATTCCTCAAAAAAGATATCTCAAATCTTTCATTCCTTATTGCCACAATAGTGTGTACCAATCATTCCAAGCCTTGACCACTCATCTATGTAAGAATCATCCAAGGAATTAGAAGTCATGCCAAGAAAAATGTTGAACATAAATAATGCCTTGATTGAAGAACAACAAAATTCTCTGCACATAGTGTTGCAGGAACACTCAATAGTATATGCATGGGATTACCATGATATGAAAGGCATAGATCTTGACTTATGTATGCATAGGATTTATATCAATGATGGTTATAGACCCATTAGACAAACTCAAAGTCTTATGAACCCTGCTTTGAGAGACATAGTCAAAGTTGAACTTCAAAAACTCCTCGATGCAATTTTTATCTATCCTATATCTGATAGAGAATGGGTCTCACCTTTGGTAATTGTTCCTAATAAAGGTGGAAAATAGAGTTTGTATAGATTAGATAGAACTGAATACAACCACTAGAAAGGACCACTTTCCTTTGCCCTTCATAGATCAAGTTTTTGACTCTCTAGCTGAAAATAAGTACTTTTCATTCCTAGATAGTTTTAGTGGTTATAATCGGATAAAAATTGCTCTAGATGATCATGAAAAAACAACATTTACCTGTCCTCGAGGTACTTATACCTACTCTATTCTACCCTTTGGTTTATGCAATGTTCTAGCTACCATTCAAAGGGCAGTGCTCAATATCTTTTCAGATTATGTTCATGATTGTATGCAGATATATATGGATGATTTCACCACATACGAAGAGACTTATGAGGAAGCCCTCAATAATCTAGAAAAGGTATTGAAAATATGTAAAGAACACAATCTCACTCAGCAATGAAAAGTGCTTTATGATGATGACACGGTGCATTGTTTTAGGGAACTTCAGATCTAGTGCAGGGATTCAGGTTGATCCACATAAAGTAGAAATTATTTCTACATTACCTCTTCCACTGAAGCAAAGAGATATTAGAATTTTTCTTGGCCATGCAGGCTACTGTAGGAGGTTTATTAAAGACTTCAACAAGATTGTTGCACCATTATTTATTTTGTTGAGTAAAGATATTAAATTTGAATGGACATTAGAATGCCAACACTCATTTGAAGGATGAAAGCCTTGACTCAAGCACCTATTTTGAGGGGTCCTAATTGGACCTTACCTTTTCAAATAGATACAGATGATTCAGATTTTTCCATTGGAGCAATTTTTATTCAGAAAGAAGGTAACAAAGAGTATGTAATTTACTACATTAGTAAAAATCTCCAAGGAGTAGAGCTGAATTATCTTATAACGGATCAGAGGAGATGTTGGCAGTAGTATATTCCATCAATAAATTCAGATATTATATCACTAGTTATTCAAATTTTGTCTATACAGACCACACTACTATCAGATATCTTATGAAAAAACCTGTAGTAAGAGGAATATTAGTTAGATGGTTGCTCCTTCTACAAGAATTTGATATTACCATAGTGGACAAACCTAGTAAAGCTAATGTAGTGACAAATTTTCTATCAAGATTTCCAACACAATTAGCTAAAGGAGTGGTGGATGATTCATTCCCATATGAACACTTATTTGCTCTAAATGTACATAAACCCCTATCTACTAACATTGCTAATTATTTAGTAACAAGGCAGATTCCACCACACTTTTCTCCAAGAGAAAAGATAAAACCAATACACAAATGTTTTCCATACTCTTGGATATTAGGTTATTTGTTTTATACTGAACCTAACAACATCATGAGAAGGTACATAAGGAAAGATGAAATATTTGATATTATGAAGGCTTGCCATGATGAGCCATGTGGAGGTCATTTTACAACAAAAATAACAACATTTAAAATCCTCACAGCTGGTTATTATTGGCCAACTTTGCACAAGGATTATATCAAGTACACAAGGAGTTGTGATAGGTTCCAGAGGATGGGTAAACCGATAAGAAGTGATGAAATTCCATTGCAGCCTTGATTAACACTAGCTCCTTTTGACAAATGGGGTCTAGACTTTATTGGACCAATCTCACCTACTTCCAACAATAAGGAATACATTCTTGTTTGCACTGATTACTTGACTAAGTGGGTAGAAGTAAAGGTGTTACAATTTCCTAGAGATGGCAATGTGGCTAAATTCTTGTATGAGGATATATTCACTAGGTATGGAGTAACTAGAGAAATAGTCACTGATCAGGTTCCACAATTTACTTCAAACCTCGTTGATAGGATGGGGTTGGATGAGGCACTCACTGCCCCATGCTCTGAGTCCTTGCTCCTAAGAAATCCTAGGTGTCACTGCTTCTATTGACCAACCCCACTATCAACATGCTTTCCTTCTTCCAAGCCAACCTTGGTGCTTCGCCATATACTCTCCATTGGCCCTTACTCTTCTTTAAAGGCCAGATTTCCTCAACCTTCTGCTAGATTCTTGCAGGGGTGTGAAGGTGTTGCAAAAGCTTCAAAATAGCCTATCTAGGGTCCTTATGCAATCACAAGTTTCCAACTTTCCATCGCTTTCACAAAATCCCTTCCTAGGGTTTGAAAAGGCTACAAGCCTAGAGCCCCAATTAGGCCTCTAAACAGAGATAAATTGCTATTTTCTCCTAAACCCACCAAAGGACCTAGGTTCTTTGTTTAGGGCTTGTTTTTTTCATGCCTACACCTCAAGGATTTTCAAGGTTTTGGAGCAGCACTGCCCGTACACTGCTCAAACACAAAAATGGTTAAAAACCCTAGGGTTTCTAAGCTTTTCAAGCTGTTTCCAACTGTTAGAAAGTTCTCCCACCAAATGAATTGATAAAACCTCCTCTTGACTACCATGCATTTCCAGGACCCTCAACAAAATTCACCAAAAGGAATTTCTCAAAAATCCCAATTCCCCTGCAAGATATGAGTCTTTTTCTCATTGTCTTCCCCAGCCGGACCCTGCCTAGCTCGCCTAGGGCATGACCTTGCCAGCATCTCCTGCACTCAAACACCACCTAGAAACTACCATATGTACAAGCATGGTGTCTAGGAACTATTTCCAAAAGGACATACGGTTTGTACGGTGGAAAAGTGCTCTAGCACACCATTTCCAAAAACTAGTCTAATTCAAAACAGCAACATCAAAATTAAGCTATTTACAAATAGTACTTGCAAAATGAACAAAAGAAACTATATAATGATATAAAATGCTTGTAGATTTCTATCAACACATCCTACAATCGACACAATAATAGGTCTAACTCATGAAATCCTTATTTAGAAGCACAACACATAAATTTTAGCACAGAACACTGCCTTTGCTGCAATTTCACAACTTCCACTATAACATTAACACCTCCAACCCTATTCCATGGTTGAGGCATGTCTTAAATAGGCTCCCAAAATAGTTGAGCTTCTTGGGTCGAGCCTTAGGATGACCTAATGGTAAATGTTATAAAACCCATTGTGTTTTGCAAACTTTGGCAACTTTTTACCATTCAGCAAAAATGAGCTTCTAAACTTATGAACTCTTGACAACCTTTTCCCAAAGATCAAAGACATCCCTAAGCACTCAACACAATGGTCACATGACCTTATGAACAACACAACAAAATTTTGAACTTCATTCAAGACTTCTATAAATCTAATATTTTCCCAGGTGCTCCTGCACCACTCGTCACCAAACTAGTTGTAGAATACCAAATTAGGCAGAAGAAGTCAACAGCTTACCACCCTCATGCTAATGGTCAGTGGAGGTTACTAATAAAGAAATTGAAAGTAGTCTCACCAAGATAGTGATAGTACATGGGAAATATTGGATTATAAGGTTACCAGAAGCAGTATGGGCATATAGAACAACCTGGAAAACAACAAATGGTTTTACACCCTATGAGCTAGTGTATGGTAAAACAACATTCCTTCCAATTGAGTTTGAATATAATACATTGAGGACAATAGTGGAGCTAGAAATGGACCTAAAAATAGCTCAAAAGGAAAGGATGCATAATTTAAATGCATTGGATGACATTAGGATGGAAGCAATCCATCACACTGAGGTAGTACGACAACAAAGGATGAAGTGGCATGACCAGTATATCAAAACAAAAGAGTTTAATGTAGGTGACTAGGCATTGTTATATGATTCAAGGTACAAAGAAATCAAAGGGAAACTCCAATCCAACTAGTTGGGACCCTATGAAATTAGTCAATTCTATCCTAACGGAGTAGTCAAGTTGCACACCATCGATGCAGTCAGATTTTATATTTTGGTTAAAGGTCACATATTCAAGCTATATAAGAAGCCACTACAGAAAGATTACTTTATTTTCTCCATGTTTCAACAATATGGTGCTCACAGTGATCTAGATACAGGTTTAAACATACAAAGTGATATTTCAACAGCACATGATATACCAAACACTTCAAGTGACCCAATGATTGAGCTACATAACTCAATCACTGAGATCATTCAGGATTAATTTCTCACTTTATCTCACAAGCACACACAACAAAGCTATATAATGTTTATACTTTCTCCTGAGGAACGTATTTTTATTTACACATTCAGAAAGGGTCTTGATACCATAGGGACCTGTTGCATACTAGCTGTCACCATTCAGAACGATTCCTATTACCGAAGGTACCCATAGTGTCGTTTGGCAGAAGATAGGGAAAATTCAAATCACTTGGTTCCACATTAACTACAAATTCATGCGCATTCACCTCAAAATAATCACATGCATTATCCATCTCTTCATAATAAGTACTCATAGCATGATTGTATAATTTCCAGCTGCCAATTTGTATTTCAAATATTTGAGTTGTCACATCACCAACTACTATCCGTCTAATCCATCCCATCAATTTGCTTTCACCACTTCACAATTCATTCACCTACAGTTATTTCCAGTCACGTCAAATCAAAAACCAGATACATGCTTTTTAGTTTACACATGAAGTGATCAATTATCTCTTCTGACCAGTACGTAAGGTACGCTATCATAATTACCATAGATTTCTTTAAGCTTTCATTATGTCTTTCATATTAATTAATGCATGCGAAATATTCATACTATTAATTTCCATTATTTCTAATTTTACAACTTCCCAATCACAACGTGAAGTGAGGTCACTTCAACCATTAAGTTGGGGGAAGGGTACAACTTAGCCAGTTTTTTTGAAATCCACCGCCCAAATCAAATGCAATAGATAGACGCGACATGCAAAACCCTCCTAAAATTATACCTACTTTTTAATGATATTTCCAATTGCCAAATTTCCAGTCCTGAGAACTTGAGCTAAGTCCAAACCATATTTGAACCTTATAACCTATTTGTGAGCTCAAATTAAGTAGACACTAAGATGGGGAGTTACAGTTTTGGTATGGCAATAAAAGTATATGAGGAAACAACATGAAGGAGAAGGGTTTTGAAGGTGGTGGAGTGAATTGAGCTGAATTTTCAAGACTAAATTAAACACATTGAGCAAAGAAAAGAAATTTGTAATGGGAGGCGATGTTGCCAGGTGAGAGCCATCAACTCATAAGTAAATTCTACAAGATGCAATGGTTTTACCCATTTTTACCAGAGTTGGTTGGCTTGATTATTTCCTAAAATTAATAGAATATGATGATGATATGCCAAGAAGGTTTACAACTATGCTTGAATATGATGAAGCAAAGGTGAAGGAACTATCAATGGATGCATCTAAGGTTTCCATAGCACAAGTTACTGGGTTACCTAGAATTGGGGTAGAGTTTCCAGCACGTGCAAATGCAATTGCAGCCATAGAGGAATTTTGTGCACGCGGAGAGGATTTGAACTTGTCTTCACAAGGTACAAAGAGACTCTCTCTTCCTTGGTTATGGGCTAATTTTGATTCCTACATTGTTAGATATCTCACCTGTGATGGTAGGAAAAATCTCTTGTATATAATACATTTTATATTACTTAGTCAACTTCAGCACAATAAGCTGGAAAATGTGCCAAATTTTCTTTATAATTTGTTGAAAAGAATGGCATTAGAGTATCAAAGGAAACAAAGTGACACTTCCCTATCACACCACTGTTTGATTGCTTTACTAGTAAAAAAAAGTTTGAGGATTTAGTACCCACAAGTAAATTGGGAAGATTTTAAGGAATGCAAAGATATTAATAGTTTACTAGATGCACTTATGGTACCTAAAATTGTAATGCCATATGATGAACCTATAAGAGAAAGTCTTCATGTCTCACCTATGGCTTCACCTACTCGTAGCCAAGGTGAGCATTAGGAACATAGTGAGTTAGAGTTTAGGTCATCTATAATTGAGGAAATTCCATCTTCTTCAAAACCATAGCAGCCCAAGAGCAGAAGAGGCAATGCATCCACATCTTCCACACCTTCTAAAATAGAAAAGGAGGATGTTCAAAAGAAGAAGGAAGATGTTCAAAAGAAGAAGAAGGATGTTGAAAAGAAGAAGGGTGTTAAAAAGGAGAAGAAGAATGTTAAGTAGACCCCCACACCTAGGCGTTCAGGTAGATTAAAGACACAAGGTATGATGAGTGGAAATGTAGAGAGACCTGAAGAAGAGGAAAGGAGCAAAGAACAACAGGAGGAAGGTGTCATGTTAGTAGAGATGGATTCTAAAGGGAAGGGAGATATCCCTAGTAATGTAAATGCACATGTAAAAAGGAAAAGATATGTGTCAACTACTTTTGATTCAGAATCAAAAGATGTGTTTAATGCTAAGAAAACACTAAAAGAAACCCTCGATAGTCTCAACCATGGAGACTATGAAGGGGAAGGTAATGAGCAGTTTCTAGAAAAAAAGATGTATATAAAGGAAAGAAATGTGAGGAAGGAGCTCCAAGAATCCTTGGACATAATCAAACATCTGGAAGAGTTAGTACAAAGCTATGAACAAAAGGACAAGGAGAGGGAAACAAAAATACAGGAAATGAAGGAGAGATTGCAAACATATGGCCATAGTACTAAACTTGATTTATTGGCACAATTGGCCATGACTAAGAGTAGGGATGGAGAATTGGTAGTACCAGATCATAAACCTCCTTCCCTGAAAACTCTAACTCACTATACCACCTTGTCACTTGGTTATCAACTATGGAGAGTGATTGATGAGTTTTCACAAGAAAATGAAAAATGGAAGAAGGAAAAAGAAATTTTGATTGAACAACATGTAAAGGAATTGGTAAAGAAAGAGATGGAATAAAGTAGATCAACGATTAGGTTGGAGGAAATGGCAGACAAAGTTGCACAAATAATCAAATGTAGACCTCCGACAAGGACATATGCATTATTTTTGCATGAAAGATTTCTATTTTTTCAATTTAGTAGGCTAATTAGTAAACAATCAGTTAGGATGAGCAGAATTTTAGAATTTTAGAATGTTTTTTCCAATTCTACACCTGAGGAGCAAGATCAGTTGTGTGAATATTATTTACAAAATTATGTGGTACCAAATGAAACAAAGTGGAATCCTCTGATGTTTGTAGGGGATCTCAAGGTAAGGGCACTTGCATATTATTTTAGAAATGAATAACTAAAGGGGGAAATAATGGAAGAATATGAGGAAAGGGAGAAATCAATTGCTCTTAAGGAAAGAATCTAAAAACCCTAATGCAGTTATTGATGAATGGTTGAAACTCATTGATCATAAGGGTATAAGCAAGAAAATTATGAAATTAAGGAAAATAGATTATGAGAGAATGTAAACATTATCTGTAGGTTTGGGAAAACAATGTTATAGTTACATGTAAAGTAGATGGAACAACATGACTCCGAAATTAGAGAGAAAGGAACCTCTTTCTATGTATAATTCCACCACCATGCTTCAAAGGGCACAAAAAAACACGACAATTGGTGTTGACAAAGGGATTTACTGGGTGCGACTCACATTTCACCCACCTATGTTGCTCTATCTAATTCCATATTGGACTAGAGAGAAAGGTGAGGAATGTGAGAGAGTTGGGAATACCAAAATGAGGCAATTGTTGGAGTTATCGACAGACACTGAGAGGGGGGGTGAATCAGTGTCTAAACCTTTTCTAAACTTCGACCAAGACTTTTAATTCTGATATCCTTTTTTTATTGACAACATTAACTCAGACCATTAGACAACTTATGCCAATATGATAATTATTATTGACATTGTTTAACAATCAAAGCATGATGACAGTACAGGTACAACTCATAAGATACTGCAATAAAAGTGCAACAAAATGACAAAAGATAGGTAATGAGACAACAAAAACCTTTAGCACATTGTAACAATTCTTGAGCAATGAATTAAACAAATACTTTTATAATTTCTATTGAATTAGAACTTTCAACAATGATAGAACACTTGTGCAAGACATTTTGATATAACCATTTTCAGAGATGAGGAAACTAACATTCAACAATGCTCAGACTGATAAGAATAATTACTCACAAAATTATCACAATTAAGAAGCATTATGACATCAAAACAAAGAGACCATAAGACAAAGAATTTGACGAGTGGAAAACCCTCTTGGGGTAGAAAACCACTCCTAAACTACCTCACTGGCTTAACTTCAAAAACCACAGCTTACAATGCCTTATAGGCTAATTTTTGAGCACCAACTCAAGGAGCACCAACCCCTCATTTAGAGACACCAATCTCAAGGAGCACCAACCCCTTAATGAATTTCAGAACAATAATAATATTAGAGGATCTCTCTATTTCCAAATAAGCTCATGGAACCCCACACACTTAATCTACCTAATACCCTAAAGATTCAACACAGTGAATCCTTAAAATATTAAATAAATTAAGGTTACATCCGAGCTTTGCAACATATTTTCATTTTTGTATTACAGATCCTTTTTCAACATTTCATTTTTTATACAATAGCAAGTTATAAGATCATACCATCACATCAGTATACTCACAGTGATCAAACACCGTGTTTATATATTTTCAAATATGGGTCTGCCAACAAAAATCTTCATAGATTTCATTTTCAAAAGAATCTGAAACCCCCATACTATTTTTAGAAAATGAGCCGATAGAATGATGATCAGTAGGTGGTGAATAATCATGTGTAACACTTGTACTGAAGGCCGTTTCAAATTCTGACAGGAATAAATCAAGTAAAGCTTCCTTTTCAAACTGCAAGAGTTTTTCAAAACCCAGATCAAGTAATATCATTTCCTTCATTAAAAACAAAATAGCCATATGAATCTATTTTCAGAAGAAAAATAAATAAATAAATAAAAAAAAAATTTTTTTGCAGAATACAATCATTTTTTGAAATGTATCAATAAATCCATTTAAATCCACAATGATACTGACAAAATCTTCAAAATGCATGACTACCCATCAACCGAAAGTCACAAACCCTCATTGCAAGAATAATATTCTATCAAGGCATCATTTACTTCTTCAGTAACTGAAATGTAGAAAGTCATTTTTGAAATAAAAAACAATGACAATAAAACCTTCACTGCAAAGTCAAAATCCATATCTCCACCAAATACCAACAATAAATCAAGTTTTCAAAATGCCCATAACGTAGTCAAGAATAACCGAAATCAAACATGCTTTTCTGACAGAGATAATTGAGAGCCCATTTTTCTTTTTCCTGATTCAAGCAAAATCAGTAACTACCATTTGTAAAATAAATATAAAATGATGGAAAAGATACTTGATCATACATGAAGCTGAAAGAGAAATGCATTTACCAAAATATTTACCAACCCAAATGAAGGAAACAACAGTGAAACTTTTTCCAGCTCGAGCCCTCATCCAATGTAACGTACCAAACTTAGCAGCCATACCCTTCATTGCTTGAACACAGTAATTTTCTCCTTGACAAAGCTGTTACATCCAACTAGAATAATGAGTAACAACAGTTACAAAGAATCCAATGAAAAACAACAGTTACACTTCCTTCATGGCGGCGGCGTGGCTAGGGTTTCAAACCCATAAACAATAAAAATGCAATATCATTTTTCCCTATTCTTTCACCAAGTCATTTGATGACTTTTTAATTTCATAATGAGATTTGAAGTCCGCGAAAATCAATTCACATGAAATAGATAAAACATCATGATGAGATTAAATATGCTGTCAAAAACTTTCACCGCAAATGCCAACACAAATGATGCTACCTCCATGACTTGTCGAAGTCAATTCAAATAAGTGACATGTGACCGATTACAATTTCCATATGCTCAATGAAAAGCACAAATGAGGGCTTAGGGAAACCCGATAGGGTTTGATTCCATTAAGATGTCGACCCCTCAAACATTAACATTCCCAATGAAAAAACAATATCATATGTAAAAAGAAAAAAAGGCTTTGAATAATAAAGATAAGCACTTGCCTTTGGATGCCGACTATAGAGTCAAGACTTGGGCATAAAAGACTCCAAGTAAAAATGATAAAAAAAAATATATGTCATGTAAGCCAATAAAAACCATCAAACAAGTGAGATACCAAAACCAAGGTGAATACAATGCCTCCAAACAAAATGTGAGTTCAGGATGGCTTTAAAGGCATGAGAGCAATGATGTCGCTAATCCAAGTTTCATGGAGCCATTGAAACAATAACCAAACTACCTGAAACGGAGTAAATGCTTGATAAAGCAATATAAATAACCAATGAACCAAAGATATGTGCCATATTTATCAACAATAAGTCATACCAACTGAAACCATATTGCCATAAACATTACCATCATCTGCATATGCCTTGAATCAATATACTTGAACATGTGAGGGTTACAATTTCATAAATCTGAAGCTGAAGAAAGCCCTGTCACAATGAACATCGTCTGAATAACTTGAACCAAGCCTTATCATCATTGTTAGTAACCATAACCATCTAAAAATATATTGCATTCATAAATATGAACCAGAAGTCACATGGGAAATATCAACATGAAAAACTTGAATCATCATAAACATCTGCAAATGAATATCTGAAAGTGAAATAGCCTCAAGATTCTGTAACCTCTGAATCATGACCAACATACCATGAATTCCATTAATAAAGTGCATCATTCAATGAAAGTATATGAGGACCATCAATTATTCATTTGTGACTTTGTCATCAAGGACAAACAACAAAGGGGTTAGAACAACATCAACTTGTAGCTTACAAAGGATTTTCCTTGAAAAAGACCTAGGGAGTTGATGTTGTTATGGACTCCAGGCAAATCACCTTGCAATAGAACCTGTACCCCTAGTTTTTTGCTTGAGGACAAGCAAAAGTATCTAGTTGAGGGGAGTGATGAGTTTCTTTATTAGCCTATTTTATGTTACTTTCATGCATACTTTCAAACACTTTTAGATATAACTTCCAGACAATACACCTATATTATGCTATCTTTTCATACTTATTATGCAGACTTTTACCTAAATTATCATAATGGAAATATGGTTATGACATAATGGTATAGCATGGTTTATCTGTGAGTATGCATGGAATGTGGATGTGATTATATATTTTAATTATGGTTGTTAGTCTCGTGCACATGCTTTGTGAATTAACCTTTTTGCAACCAAGGAGGAACTGTAGCATGTAGAAGTTGGAAGTTGTAACCCGTAGCAAAAGGAAGATTGGGACAACAAAATAGGGGAGTTCCAGATTATGCTGAATGCGATAACTACTGTTTAAAAACACCTGATGGAGATTGAACTTGCATCATTATAACAAGTTAATAAGCATTGGAAAAGAAGAACTCCTTTACTAATAGGATTTTTACAAATGTTTGTGTGTTTTACATGTAATCCTATTTTACAAAGTTTTAGTTCTATTAGGATTCTTCTTTCTTTTCAGTTATGGTTTGAACAATTCAATATTAACTATATGCTATGATATCTAGGAGTTGAAGTTAATGATTGCAGTTAGTTGTTGCTTAGAATAAGACTTCCTGGTGCTTGTATATAGCTGATAGTTGAGTCCTTCGATAAGTTAGTTGTTTTTAGTCTTTCATTATCAATTATTTTCAATTCTAAGACATGATGGATACTTAGAATGATTTTCATTGAATATAATATGTGAAAATCTTATGTAATATTTCATGATATCCAATGAATGAAGTCAATTTCACATGGATATGTAGAATCTGTTAGTTAGATTTGGTTCCAGTTAAGTGAGAACAGCCACTTGAGCAAGCCACTTAAGATAATTGTTCTTCACTTCATTTTCTAGTTGTTTATTTTTGTTTAATAGCTATTTTTTTGTTTATTATTACTTCATGAACTACATGAAAGTTAAATTAGAATCTCATACTTTGCTTATTGCTAATGAATGCTCATGGGTATGCATACAATGGTTAACCAATAGTACTCCGAAGGTTAAATTAGTTGAGTTGTTAGTTTTAATCAGTTTTGAGTTGATACAATAATATTTTATTAACATCAGTACAGTTACAGTTTAAGTCATAAGCACCCGTAGCCATTAGTGTTAGTTTGTTTATTTTACTATTTCACAATTCTATGAGTTTTTAGCTAGTGGAACATCTTGAATACGATAACTTAGGTAGTTTTGAGTCTCTAAACGCACATACAATGCATCAACATCACAAGTTTACAAAACTTGGGTTGACATTTTAATGTAGTCTTTGCAATGTTGAGTGGACTATTCAGTTAGATAAACCTCTGAATTGCGTAGGTTCTACCAAGTTTATAATACATTAGTTTAGACTCTACACTTTGCCTAATTCATCAGATTCCCTTGTTATGGCTATTGGGAATAATTTTGTTATCTTGAAGACTGAAGATGTCATGGGTTCTTTGCTTTCTGAAGAGATGAAAAGGGAGGTATTCATCAGTGCCAAGGAGGCCTTAAATGTTTGTGGAAGACATAAAGAAAAATGCAAGAAGAATGAGAAGCATGATAAATCCAAGTCCAAAAGGAGATCTAAATATCTTAGAAAGTACAAAGTTATTTGTTGGAATTGTAGTAAGCATGGACATATTTGTATGGACTGTAAAGAAAAGAAGAAAAAAAAAAGACATTTGATTCTAATTCTGAGTCTAGGAAGGAAGATGGTGATGCATTCATTGCAACTTTGGCAACTCACGTAGGTAATGATACATGGTTAATTGACTCAAGTGCATCTTTCCATATGGCCTTTAATAGAGATTGCTTTTCTGATTATGAAGAATTTGATGGAGGTAAGGTGTACTTAGGTGATGATTCTTATATAAATATTGTTGGTCATGGTAAAGTTAAAATCAAGTTTCCTGATGGTAGAATAAAAAGGATTAATGGTGTATTGTATATTTTTGGATTAACATGAATTTTTTTATCTTTGAGCAAACTAATAGATGCAGGTGTGTAGGTATTATTTTCTAATATAGGATGCAAGATGGTTCGAGGTGCTATGGTGAGTGCTAGAGGTGTCAAATATGGCACATTGTATAAGCTTGATGTATGCACTATTGAGTGTAATAGTACTTATGTGAAATGCAAGTTTTTGGCTACTCCATTGGAAGAGGTGAGGGTTTCATCTTCAATAGATGGTCATGGCTTTTGGGTACCCAAGGGTGCTCTTTCTTCTAAATCAAAGTTACTTGTAGAGAAAACTATGTTATGGCACCAAATACTTAGTGACATTAGAGAAAAGGGTCTAAGGACCTTGAAAATTAAAAACCTTGTCGAAGGGTTGTTTGATTATAATGTCAAATTTGATTTCTATGAGCATTGTATTTATGAAAAACAAAACCACACTTGGTTCTTTTGGTCTATTGGATGTTATTCATTCTTATGTGTTTGGTCCTAACTTTAGATGTTCCTTCAATTGGAAAATCCACATATTATTTTTTCATTTATTGATGATTATTGTAGAATAGGGTAAAATCACAGGAAAAGGCATGAATCAATAGTACCAACCACCAAATACATAAAACTCAAACCTTAAAGACCCTAGTCCAACAATGAAGCACAAGTGAACATAGAAACATAAACAATAAAGCAGTATTACCATAATTCCTATGCCATGGTTAAATCACTTTCATTGCTCTTGTCCATTTTTCTTTATATGTTTGCTTGCCCTCAAATTTAGAGTATGCAACAATAAGTCTAGTGATCATGATAGAAAAATATCAAAGATAGTGGTTGTTGTTAGGGTTGAAATGACAAGGATAGGTCTCTTTTATAGAAAACCAATTTTGAATGAAGGGCTAGGATCAAATGATGAAAATCAATGGACGAGATTGCTTTGACAAGCAAGGAAATAGGGTTATGGAAAAATTAGGGTTTAGTTAAGGATGGATGGTAGAGATTAAAAGGTAATAAAACCTGTTCAAGGGTGGAAATTAATTGAGATGTGAAGGGATAAGAATGGCACACATAAAGAGGTTGGCTCATAAAAAGAGGTTACAACAGTAAATTAAAATATAAATAAAAGTGGAGGAAAAGGACAAAATATTAAATAATTAAAATAATTATTTAATAGTGGAGGGAAAGGTGGAAAATAATTAAATAAATAGAATTTATTTAATTATGGAAGAAAAAGCTAATGAATAATTATACAGTTAATAATTAT
This sequence comes from Sequoia sempervirens, assembly GCA_007258455.2. Taxonomy (NCBI): domain Eukaryota; kingdom Viridiplantae; phylum Streptophyta; class Pinopsida; order Cupressales; family Cupressaceae; genus Sequoia; species Sequoia sempervirens. The sequence goes on from VDFB02053132.1 coordinate 38,566, forward strand.
TATTTAATTATAGATGGAAAATAGGGACATGAATAATTAAATAAATAAGAATTTATTTAATTATAAGAGAAAAATGATTAATTAGTGACATAATTAAATAAATATAATTTATGGGAATTGGGATGGCTGTGTTCGCGTTTGCTCGCTACTAAGCTAGGGCATTCGAGCCCTAGCTTGTGAAGCGAACTCCTTTTTGATTGCTGCGCTAGCTAGGTGGGGTGTTGATTAGCATTGCGGGGGGGCTCCTTTTCCTATTCTTGTGTCTGGTTGCTTCGGCCTGGCTCGTTTGGGTTGTCTATTTGCTGCGCGTGGGGGTGTTTGACGCCCTTCCTTTGACCTCTGCGAACAACTCTGTGGGCTGGTGCGGTGGTTTGGATTTGCGGTAGTGTGCTGAGGGGTGGTGGAGAGTGATTTCCTCTGACTTCGTGGGGCTCAGTTTCCATTGTGGTGTGGGTGCTGCGCATAGACTGTGGTGGGGAGTGGTCTGGCGGCTAGGTAAACCTTTGTTCCCCTTGCATGCCCGTCTTGGGCAATGTGGTGGCTATGACTTGTGGGGAGACGTCTCGGGCTTCGCCCGATATGGATTTCTGTGCTACGGTTGGATCGAGATCGCCAACCCAAGGAATTTTTTTGATAATACTCTTTTTTCTCGGGATACGGGGTTTGTGGGGAATAACTTGACAGGGGGTTTGAGCATTTCAAAGATTAACATATGCCTCGAACGCTGCAAGGAGAGACCCAAATTGGTGATTCCAATTGAAATGATTGCTGAGGATATTGAATATTATTCTCGACATTCTCTTTATTGCAAATTTCTGGGAATGAGAGTTTCTTTGAAATTTTTGGATTCTTGGGCCCGAAGGACTTGGGAGGTGGAAGGTGAAATGGATGTTACGTTGCTTGCAAATAACTACTTCGTGGTTACATTTAACTACTTAGCTTATCGCAATAGGATCTTTGAGGGAGGGCCCTACTTTCACAATCAAGTGGGGTTGTTCATCAAGCCTTGGCATGCAAGATTTAATCCTTCTGAGGAGCTCCCGAATTGTATTCCAGTGTGGGTTCGACTGCCTAGGTTCCCAGTCGAATGTTGTCGTGAGGATGTTTTGCACCTGCTTGCCTCGATGCTCGGGAAACCAGTGGGGCCTTTGGCACAAACCTTGGGTAAGAAAGTTATGACTTTTGCTCGAATATGTGTAGAAATTGATTTGAGTAAGCCTTTGCCAGATGCTCTAGATATGTGTGTGGGTCCTCATTCTTGGGTGCAATAACTAGATTACAAGACCCTTCCCTTCCATTGCCGCCTCTGTCATGAATATGGTCACTTGCTGCATAGATGTCTGAGGGCTAGGCCTGCGGAGCCTCACCCTCCACTGCGTCCTCCCAGTCATCCTGGTGTTGATAAAGGGAAGAATCATGCTTCAGATGAGGTGGTTGGGTCCGAAGGTTTTGTTCTTGTTAAGGCTCGCAACCGGAATAGAGGTCAAAAGAGGACTTTGAACGAAAGACAGGATGAGGATACTTTTAATAGGTTCAAAATCTTGGATGATTTTGGTCAGCAAGAGGTTAATCCAGGGTTAGTGAATGTGGATCAGGGAGTGGTGGGTTCCGGTGTGGAGGATCACATTTTTGGTACCCCTTTTTTTCCTCGGGTTGATTCTTCCTTGAATATGGACACTAATTTGCAGGTGGGGGCTCAGGTGTTGTCGGGTCCAAATGGTGAGTGCGTGAAGGCGGTTGGGGATCCTGCTTATCCTGCTCAGAGGGCGGGCTCAGATGGGGTCAAGGGAATCAAGCCCTGCCCTCACTTGGGCATTTTGCAAAAAGATGACAAGAAGGGGGGTTTGGAAAAAGCCTCTAAACTTGGTCGAAAAAGGATTTGGAGAAGATTAAAATGACAGGGGAGACTTTCGTGGAGTCATGGTCAGTAAAGACCTGGATTCTCATTTTTTGACTCCTTTGAAATGATTGTTATTTCATGGAATGTTAGGGGCCTGAACAGTGGCCCTCGACAAAAAGTTGTTCATGAGTTGGTTAGACGTCATTCTCTTGATGTTCTCTTCCTGCAGGAGAATAAGTTGTTTGTTGATGGTATGTTGGGTTTAGTGCCTAAGTTGTGGAGGACTAGTGAATGCCAGTGTATTGGGGCCCAGGGATCCTTGGGGGGCATGGCTTGCTTTTGGAACCCTCGTAAGATTCAGCCTCTGTGGTGGCTCTCCTTTAAATCCTCTCTCTCCATGGTGGTTGTGTGGTCCGAAATGGGGGAGTCTGTGTTACTCTCTAATGTCTATGCACTAGTTGAGTTCCAAGGTAAACAAATTTTATGGTCCAATATTCATCTAGTTCGTAGCTTGGCTCCTTACCAGCCTTGGATTATAGCGGGAGACTTTAATGCTATTACTGAGTTAGCTGAGAAATGGGGGGATATTCCAAGATTGGAGCCTTCTGCGTTGTTGTTCCAGGATAATATATCGGCTCTTAATCTTGTCGACATCAAGCCTAGCAACGGTCTATTTACTTGGAACAACAAAAGGGTGGGAGACAACTGCATTGCATAACACTTGGATCGGTTCTTGGTGTCTTGCTACTGGGTTGGGGGTATGTGTTCTTCTAGCTCAAAGATTTTAGACTGGAGGGGTTCAGATCATTGGCCTATTCAGTTTGTGGTTTCTTCTGCTAGGGTACCTCAGACTCTGTCCTTCAAGTTTCAATTAATGTGGTTGCGTGACCCTGACCTCCATGGCTATGTTGCTGAATGGTGGAGGTATGGTAGACCTTCCTATGGTACTGCAATGTATACTTTTGCTAAGCTTCTTCAATATGTCAAGTATCATCTAAAACATTGGAATCGCCACTGCTTTGGTAACATTTTCTTCGAGAAGAAGGTTGCTCAAGCGGAGCTGGATGGTATTACTAGGCTAATCTGGGAGAATGGGGTGTCTGAGAATTCATTTTGGGAAGAGGCTAGAGACTTGAAAGCTCTGGAAGAGTGGGAGCTGAGGGAAGAAGTCTTCTGGAAACAAAAAGCTCGGATCAATTAGATTCAAGCGGGAGACAAGAACACTGCCTTTTTCTTTAATTCAGTGAAGGCTAGGCGTCATGGGAATTCTATCTCTACTTTGGTTAATGTTAGGGGAGAGTCCCTTTCTTCTACTCAGGATATCACAAATGAAGTTGTGCAGTATTTTCTTCCTTATTCAAGGAGGAATTGTAGGGGAACTCTAATGAGGAAGCCCAAGTTCTTTCTTGTATTCCTTCTTTGGTCTTTGAGGAGATGAAGGAGCATCTGATGAGGGATATTACGTTGGAGGAGTTGGAGAGGACTATTTTTTAGATGAAGAAGGGGAAAGCTCCGGGTCCAGATGGTTTCCCGATTAAGTTCTTTCAAGAATTTTGGGAAATTATCAAGCTGGATTTGTTAGCTGTTGTTCAGGAGTCTCAGAAGAATAAGCAAATGTTACGGGCTTTAAATTCTACCTTTCTTTCTCTTATTCCAAAATGTGATGATGTGGATAGGTTAATCCTCTTTCACCCCATCTCTCTCTGTAACGTTATTTATAAAATTATCTCTAAGTTGATTGCTAATAAATTGAAGAAGTGGCTCCCGACGTTGATATCTGAGGAACAGAGCGGTTTTGTGGCGAGTCGTCAGATTTTGGATGGCGTTGTTATTGCTACGGAAACCATTCATTCTATGGATAATTCTAAAGAAAAAGCTATGTTCATTAAGCTGGATATGGCTAAGACTTACGACAGGGTTAGATGGTCTTTCCTCCGAAAGGTTTTGGCTGCTTTTGGCTTTGGGGAGGAGTGGATTCGATGGGTTATGAGCTGTGTGACTTCAGTTTCCTTTTCTATTTTAATTAATGGGGAGCACTCTGAGCTTTTTGGTGCTTCTCGAGGTCTATGACAGGGCGACCCCCTCTCCCCCTACTTGTTTCTTCTTTTGGCTGCAGGTTTGGGTCGATTGATAAAAAGGATTATTGAGACGGGTCTCATTCAGGGATGGCGATGGGGAGGTGGATTACCCCCGCAATCACATTTACAGTTTGTGGATGACACTGCTTTGATGGGTTCGGCCACCATTAGGGAGGCTACAAACGTGCGCAGGGTGCTAGATGTCTACCTTGTTGCTTCTGGCCAATTAATTAATGAGGGAAAATCGTCTATCCTCTTCTTCAATACTCATGTCTCCATTTAGAGGAGGATTGCTCACATTTTAAGATTTCAAATTGGGACTCTTTCGTTGACCTACCTAGGGATTCCCATTTCGATTGGTAGATAGTCTCATGATTCCCAACAGGCTATCTTGGATAAATTTCGGGTTAAAGTCACTCATTGGACCCATCGGTGGTTGTCCTTTGCTGGCCGTGTGCAGCTGATTAAGTCTATGGTTCGGGCCCTCCCTGTCTATCAGTGTATGGTTCTTGTGGCACCTATGAGCTTTGTCAGGGAATTGGATTCCTTGGAAAGACATTTTTTATGGGCTGGTAGCTTATTGTCTTCTAAATGGAGCCTTGTCAGATGGGATACTGTGTGTAGTCCAGTGCAGTTTGGTGGTCTAGGGGTCAAGCAGTCACTTTTGTCTGGTACGGCTATGGCTGCTAAACTATATTGGCGGTGGTGTGTGGAATAGGATCGTGTGTGGGCCAGGATTATAACATAGAAATACTTTATGGGGTCCCCTCAGTGTGATATCCCTTGGTACTCTTTGATGGGGAAGGGATTGGCGATTTGGAATACTCTTAGGAAAGGGGTTGCGCTCGTTAAAGACGGCTTATTCTGGATTTGTAAAAGTGGGACTGAGGTGCATTTCTGGCATGACTCTTGGGATGGATACTCCCCCATTGTCCTTCAGTATCCGCATTTGTTGACCTTGAGCCATAGATTCTGTGAAGGGGGATGGACCAAGGTGAGTGACTTTAAATCCCTCTCTTATCAGGGGCAGCTAGTGGTGGCGGAATGGAAGACTCCGGACGAATGTCCGATTAATGGTATGGTGGAGGAGTGTGTTGAGCTTCATAACATTCTTTCCCACAGGAGTTGTAGTTCCCTTGTTGATAAGGATGTGCTCTCCTGGCCTCCTAACCCAAAAGGGGCTTACTCTGTTGCTTCTGGATATTAGGTGCTGCTCTCTCAACGGTTGGAAGGGGGGGAGGTTCAGTGGTGGAAGAAAGTTTGGAATAAAATCTCTTGGTCGAAGTGTAGCTGCTTTATTTGATTTTGGCTTGGAATAGGTGCTTGACTTGGGATAATATTCAGAAGAGAGGTTTTTTGGGTCCGTCTAGATGTGTACTTTGTGGGGATGCCGAGGAGGACTTTGAGCACTTGTTCTTTCATTGTTCCTTCACTTTACGACTTTGGCATTTCTGGTGGGGTGTCTGGAAAAGCCCTTGTGTTCATGCTTCTTCCTTGGTGGACTTTTGGGGAAGCCTGGGGAGACCCCCCTCCTCGACTGCTTTCTTGCAAGACATATGGTATGTTGGAACCATCTTTTTCTTGTGGCAGGTTTGGTTGGAAAGGAATAGGAGGATTTTTTGAGGTGAAAACTTGTAGTTTCAACAGGTTTGGTTTTGAATAATGGGTATGATCCAGGAGACGGTGGAGGCCAAATGTGAGGTTGTGTTGCCTTTGGAGAGAGAGGATGCCGATATGATTGGTTGGTTGGGTATTCAGGAGTTATCTCCAGTCTCTGCTTGTGTCAGAAGGGGAAGGCATGTGAAGCAAAAATTCCAAAGGGTGGGGAGGTGGGTTCCCCCTTCAGTTGAATTTTTGAAAATTAACGTGGATGGTTCTTCTAGAGGCAATCCCGGTCCTGTTGGGATTGGAGGGGTTGGCAGAGATTTTTCAGGATCGGTGGTTTTTCTCTTTTCTATTCATGAAGGTCTTCAGACTATCAACAATATGGAAGGCCTGGCTATTCTTTACGCTATGAAACAGGCTTATGCTCGGGGGTGGTGCAAGGTTATTTGTGAATCTGAATCTCAGGTCTTGATCAACTTGCTTAAGGAACAAAAGATTGATGATGTTAGCTGGCGTTTGGCTGAGGTGGTGTAGCATATTATGCAAGTTAGTTCTGTGATGGAGATGGTGTTATTTGTCCATATCCCAAGGGAATGGAATAGGGCAGCTGATTGTTTAGCTAAATGGGCTTCAGAGAATGTGGATGGTTGGAAGGTTGAGGGGTGGGAACAGGTTTCACAAGACTATCGTTAGGCTTTGGAGAGGATTCTTGCTAAGGATGGGACTGGTATTGGGGTCGGCTAATTTTTGTCATTTTTCTCTGTTGGTCTCGAGGGTTTGGCCCTTTGATGTCTTGTAAGGTTCTGTTCTGATTTTCAATAAAGTTTTTACCCCTTTTTATTTAAAAAAAATAAATTAAAAATAAAATAAAATATATATAATTTATTTAATTAATCAAGGAGGAATAAGGAGAAAATGAATTAATTAAATAATTAAAAAAAAATTAATTAATAGGAGAATATGACCTTTGGGGATATTCAAATAATTAAAATTATTTAATTTTGTAAGGAGAAGAAATAGAAAATGGCACTCACAGGCCTAAGACATTTTTCAGTGTCTAATTTTACCCCTCTTTGATACAATGTATTTTATCACGTTGTGTCAAAGAAATTCATCTCAGATCATGCCCCAGTGCAGATGGGATAGACCTATGCCCCCTCAATTTTTTTTTTTGTAAATTTTGAAAAGTTGAAAAATTATTTTGACCAACAAGTTTGACAGTAGATAAAGCGTGTATAGCAAAAGGATTCAATTCCAGGACCTCTAGGATAGTCACATTAGGGTTTGGGACTTAAAATTTAGGTGCATGCAGTAAAAACCCTACCTTCAGGGGGTATAAATAAGATTTTGGTGGTAAATTTGGTCATTTGTGCATTTTACCTTAAGTGAATAGTGAGCTCTAAGTGAGAACCTATTACGAAGTTGCTGCCAAAATGTCTCCAGTACCACACTCCTCGCATCGTGGATTTGAGTCAAGACCTTGAGACGGCCAAAGGGCTTCATGGACGTGGTATGTACACCTTTCTTTTCTCAAGTAATTTTCATTTTCTACTAGATTTTAGGGCTCAAAAGTGAGTGAACAAATACAGTGCACCTTGTTCATTGCATCTGTTATCACGTTCATCGCATGTGTGGCATTTTTTCGCATCGCATGTGTGGCATTTTTTCGCATCTGCTCGGTTCACCAATGTAGAATAGGGTAAAATTATGGGAAAATGCATGACTCAGTAGTACCAACCACCAAATACACGCTTTATGGTTTTGACCAGCAAGTTTGACAGCAGATAAAGCGTGTATAGCAAAAGTATTCAATTCCAGAACCTCTAGGATAGTCACATTAGGGTTTGGGACTTAAAATTTAGGTGCATGTAGTAAAAACCCTATGTTGAGGGGGTATAAATAAGATTTTGGTGGTAAATTTGGTCATTTGTGCAGTTTACCTTGAGTGAATAGTGAGCTCTGAGTGAGAACCTATGATGGTGCTGCTGCCAAAATGTCTCCAGTACCACACTCCTCGCATCGTGGATTCGAGTCAAGACCTTCAAACGACAAGAGGGCTTTGGGGACGTGGTATGTACACCTTCCTTTTCTCAAGTAATTTTTTCATTTCTTACTAGATTTTAGGGCTCAAAAGTGAGCGAACAGATACAGTGCACCTCGTTCATTGCATTTATTATCACGGTCATCGCATGTGTGGCATTTTTCTGCATCTGCTCGGTTCACCAATGTAGAATAGGGTAAAATCATGGGAAAAGGCATGACTCAGTAGTACCAACCACCAAATACATAAAACTCAAACCCTAAAAACCCTAGTCCAAAAATGAAGCACAAATGAACATAGAAACATAAACAATAAAGTAATACTACCATAATTCCTATGCCATGGTTGAATCACCTTCGTTGCTCTTCTCCATTTTGCTTTATATGTTTTCTTGCCCTCAGATTTGGAGTATGCAACAATAAGCCTAGTGATCATGATAACAAAATATCAAAGATAGTGGTTGTTGTTAGGGTTGAAATGACAAGGATAGGTCTCTTTTATAGAAAACCAAATTTGAATGAAGGGCTAGGATCAAATGATGAAAATCAATGGATGACATTGCTTTGACAAGCAAGGAAATAGGGTTAGGGAAAAAATAGTGTTTAGTTAAGGATGGATGGTAGAGATTAAAAGGTTATAAAACCTTATCAAGGATGGAAATTAATTGAGATGTGAAGGGATAAGAATGGCACGGATAAAGAGGTTGACTCAGAATAAGAGGTTGCTAGAGTAAATAAAATTATTTAATTTAGGAGGGAGAGTGAATAATTAAATAAAAATGATTGTTTAATTATAGAAGAAAGGGAAAATATTAATTTTTAATTAAAATAACAATTTAATTAAAAGTGGAGGAAAAGGACAAAATATTAAATATTAAAATAATTATTTAATAGTGGAGGTAAAGGTGAAAAATATATATTTTTTTAAAAGGGGTAAATACTCTTGAGCTGGAGCTATGAATCATGAGGTCACAAACGGGGGACCTCATCCCCAATGTAAACATTCAACAATAACACCCTAGTGGGGTTTGAACCTTGATAACAAGAACACTACAACTTAACCATCACACTATGCCACTATTGGCAAAGGTGGAAAATAATTAAATAAATAGAATTTATTTAATTATGGAAGAAAAAGCTAATGAATAATTAAATAATTAATAATTATTATTTAATTATAGACAAAAAAATATGGACATGAATAATTAAATAAATAGGAATTTATTTAATTATAGAGGAAAAAAGAATAATTAGTGACGTAATTAAATAAATATAATTTATTCAATTAATCAAGGAGGAATAAGGAGAAAATGAATTAATTAAATAATTAAAAAATATTTAATTAATAGGAGAATATGACTTTAGGCGATAATCAAATAATTAAAATTATTTAATTATGCAAGGAGAAGAAATAGAAAATGACACTCGCAGCCCTAACACACTTTTCAGTATCTACAATTATAGTAGGACATGGGTATACTTTCTAAAGAGTAAATCTAAAGTTTTCAGCCAATTTAAAGAATTTAAAGAAATGGTTGAGTTGCACAGATTGGAAAGAAGATAAAATGTTTGAGGACTAATAATGGTGGTAAATTTTTCTCTAATGAATTTGATAGATTATGTAAATATTGTGGTATTCATAGACAAAAGATAACTCTGTATTCTCCATGACATAATGGAGTTGCAAAAAGAATGAATATGACATATATGGAGAAGGCTAGGAGTATGTTGAGTGGTATTGGTATAGAACAAAGGTATTGGTCTCACTAATCTTCATTTTGAATGCATGAGTCACAAAAGTGGCAAGGTAGTTTCAAATCTCTTGGAAATCTCAAATTCAACAATAGAAAATAAACACTTCAATGATCTTTTTCAAAATAAGGATAGTATTAATAGAGAATACATAAATACCTTACATGGGAACACAATAACTATCCTAGATGCAAAAATGGTAAATAACACTGCTCTTGGAAAAGAGTATATAAATCCACTATATGAGTATGGAATTATAATAGTTGAGTACCAAAAAGAAGATCCAAAGTTGCAAGAATGTGAGAAAAAATAGATGGAAGGTATGAAGCCTAATGTTGGAATATATATTTTTTATTTTTGATGGTGTAGATAATCACTTTACCATTGCAAAGCATGTAGTCTTGAGTTTGCAATATGGAATGGTTTATCCTTGTATTCCCAAAAAAATTAGAAAAGGATAATCCATTTAACTTCCCTAAGGAGGGAAGAGGTAGGAGTTTTAATCATTCTTATGAGTATAATTTAAAATGTGAAGGAGACAACAATAACATAGATACACTTGACATTATGTCTTTCCAATAGTCTTGTCACCAAGGAAAATACTCTAAGCATGGGAAAACAATTAACAGTTCACCACCTACAATAAATGAGACATAATTGGTTGTGTACCAAGCAGTGGCATCTTGGTAGCTAGGGAATTCTCATAACTCATCCTGGTAGAGGATGTAACATGATATTGTCATACTATTTTCTAGAGATGAAAATCAAGAATACGTATTTGTTTTCTAGAATATATGGTGAATATATAATGAGAAAATAGAAGATCATGGCAATGGATGATCTCATTAAGATTGATAAGGCCAGTTTTTCCTATCCTTCATGAATATCTAATTCAATTTAAGATAATGCATACACATCTACCAATACAAGTGTTCCCAAACAATAGTTGAAAGGTAGACATAATGCAAGAACAAGTTTTAAAGTTTATGATGAGATTAATCATTATACCTAACAGATTTTGTGTACCCTTCACTTGGATAAATTAGCCACTCAATGCCACCATGGATGAACATAAGGTATGTAACACATTCGATTCTATGAGAACTAAAATAATCATGGATGTAGCATGGTTATATCCTAGCAATGAGCTTCTACATATTTATAAAAAATAGGAGCTACAATGTACATTTGAAGAAAAAGTGAGGTGGACAACAAAAATTATGGTGATGGATAATATTCAAACTAACTTTTTAAATGGATCATTATCCCATAGAAGACTCCAATAGGCTATGGAATTAGTTGGTAGCCGAACCTTTGATGCTAAGGGATTAGTAGTGTAGTTTTCCATGGGAGGGAGTCAAAAGTTGATGATTTAGATTTGTCTTTGGATCGATAAATCAAGTGAAGCACATAATGAATCAACAACATTGTAATTACATTAACTCAACCAAGAGTGAAACACGGATTGTCATCTTGCCAATATTGCATAAAGGTCTATAAATCCACATGAATTTGCAAATAGTAGTTGCCAGTAACAACAAAGAAAGAGGTGCAAGTTGTAACCAATCCGAAAATAATGAAAGGATTATTTGAAAGCTAATTCTAAGTTGTAGGAAGACCTAGATAACAAATGAAGTAAATGATGTCAGGAATAAACATAGTCACTTTTATAGATCTATAGGTAGTGAATAATACCTTGGAATAAGTGAAATCGTAATATGTATTATCAAAGACTAGGATATGGCCATCAAAATTGTAGAGATTACCCTAAATGCATTTAAGAAAAAAGAGGAAAGGGTTGATGAACTCACCTTTAAGATTAAAGCACCAAGGATACTTTAGAAAATATCCAAAAAGAATTCTTGGTGCTGAAGAATAGCTTGAGGCGACAAGTACTGAAAAGAAAAAAATGAAGCAAGGGCTAAGGAAATCAAACAAGTAGTCAAAGAGCTTGATAAGATCTAAAAATAACTTGATTTATAATAGCTTCCAACTATATCAAAAGCTACAAGTTGAAAGTTGGGCTTATCCCAGATAGTTGGTTAAGGAATTAAAGACCAATAAATGCAGTAGCTTGGGGACAACTATCTAGATCTAGGTCAACATGAATAAGAGTTTAAGGAGGGAAAAATAAATATTTTTCAATCTCTTTCTAGTTTTCTTTGGTTCATTGATAGCCCCCTATTTGAGATGAATGCAAGGATACCATTTGGTTCAAGTTTCTTAGTTTGTGATAATATCAAAATAATGCAACAAAAGCCAATTAGATCACAAAAATATATAAGGATGGTGAATTTAAAATTCTCAAAATGGGATGGAATTTGATTGAGGTGGAATATACCCAGGGTACATTTGTTGCTAACATCTTAGATAGAAATGATAATTATGATCATTGGATGAGAGAAAAAAGTCTCATGAGGTACATAGACAAAAAAAGTCTTGTATTTAATTATCAGATGAAATAAGATATTTCGAAGGTGTCACATGACACAACCATGATGGGACACTTTAGATCTTGCACAAATGATTGGAAAAAAGGGGATAGATTCATGTATAAGTGCTTCAAGAAGGACTTATCACAAAGATTAGTAAATACACTACTTGCCACCCAAATTAAGGAGACCATGTCCTTCTCCAAACTCATTGCCACCCTCGCTTATCTCCCTTCAAGTTTTGGAAAGAGTATTTGTGGATTCCATTTGGAGTCTCCTCGAGGTATATAGTAAATATCACAATTATGTTATTGTGGATGAGATGAATAAATTATATGGGTTGACTAAAATGATTGTGGATAATGAAGGTAGCAGATTTTCCAAGTTGGTAAACATTATCTTGTTTGATAGGTGAAGAGCTCACTTCTAGAATAGATTATAAAAAATAACTTGTTGGGCCAACAAAAATAGCGAATAAGTGGGTTGAATGATACTCAAGGGAATATGCTTTAGAAATAAATTAACATGGGATAGATGGTTGCACTTGAGAGAGCATTATGTGTTCATAGATTGTGAAGTATCGCTTATGAGGGCAATAAATGCCATCATCATCATTAGGGTGGAAATTTTGGGATGTTGAACCACCAAAAATCAATAGGTTAATGAGAAGACCCTACCTACAAAGGATGATATTTGAAAAGAAGCAAGAATTTTGGAACATTTGAATTTGTATTGCTTGAGGGTAATCAATTTTGAGCAAGACAAAATTGTCATGTCCCCTTTTTGAAATATACTATATTATGGACTATATCACCTATTTCCTATTTCTTGCATCTACCTTGGTGACATTTTTTGTGTGCATTCCCCTTCTTCTTTCCCATAGCATCTATATAAGGTACTCAAAGTCTTTGACTTTAAAAGCATGCTCAATCCTCAAAGTGTTTATCAATCATTAGTTTCAAAGTTCCTTATCCAAGAATGATTTCCATCCTTCCCCTACTCTTGCTTTTTATTTGTAAAATTTTTAGATGCGTATTTATTAGCATCCATGTTTCTTGATCCCCCAACTTGTAATGCAAGTCTTGGGGTGTGTTCCACTAAGATCCTCTATATTTCACCCTTTGTTTCTATTCTCTTTCCAACTTCCTAGCATGTGTTGTAATGTCACCAATGATGTATTTTTGGCACCATAAATTTCAAAGTGGAATCTTTCTTTGCCATAATCACTATTCAAAATTAAAGTTATGGGTGTGTTTGGTGGCTAATTTTTTTTTTTTGTGGAGGATATAAAAGAGTGAACATGTTCATTTGGGATCATCATCTACAATTAACCAAATTCCCTTTTAGAATCCACTTTGAACACATGTTCGACTATGAGAATATTAGGACAAAAGCCCCAGTGATTTCAAAGGGTGATCTCATACAAAGTTTGTATTTGAGATTCATTGGATGCAAACTCCAATCACATTGTATAAATTCAACTTGCCATTGTTGTTGGTATGAATTGCATGCTTTTGTAGCATAATTTGAATATAATACAATCATTGTTGTAGCAAGAAAGAGAGTGGGAAGTAAATCTATATTTATTATTTATTATAATAAGAAGATTGAGTGTTATGATGTCATTGTTGATTGAAGTGGAATGAAATTGTTGATGTATTAAAAATAATTTATATATGAGTTTTATAAGACCTAATTAAATAATATGGCCCAATTGTTTTGTTATTCAACTAATAAGTGTTTGTGGAAGGTTAAGGATTATATTTGCATTGTTGTTTTACCTTGGAACATTACAAAAAACCCTTTATAAATCCAAACATATTTGAGGTGTCATAAGCACCATAAATAAATGGATAGATGAGAAGGTAGGGAAAGGTTAGGTGGAAGAAAGAAAAGGTGAAAGGCCTCCCCTTGTTCTCTCAAGATTTCCTTCAACAAATCTATCCTTATCCCATGACACATAGGTGATGAAATCAAATATGATCCTTAGGATTAAAGTAGATATGTTGATTTTTTTAATCATTTATTCAAGTTAGAAATGTTTGTTATGATTGTTTGTCGGTTGTTTTGACCTTATATTTCAAAGGTGAGTGTTTCTTTTGTTTTATAATGTTAAAAATAGATCTAATATAATTAAATAAAAAAATGTTCTATTTATTTTTAATTATTTTGAATACATTAACTAACTTAACTAATAATAATTGAATAATTAATTGATCAAGTCAAATAATTCACTCTTTTCAACTTGATATAATTAATCATCAATTAATTATGCAATAAAAATAAGTAAAATAATTTATTTTCAAAAGAAAATAAATTAAATTAATCAATAACTAATCCATTAACCAACTATTCTAATTGATTTAATTTGAATTGATTTCAATTAATATGTAATTGCATGATAAAGAAAAAATTATGAAAAATATAGTGCAAAGTGAGGGAAATATATGATTTTTTATTTATTTTTAAATGCAATCTTTTTGTAAAAGCACACATGGGAAGAAGATGTATACAATGATTCCTTCTTTCAAGAAAATCCACAAAATCTTTTAGATTGCAAGAAACCAACAGATTTACCTCTTTTCTTCTTGGTTTTATATTTCTTGACTAATATGTGTATTTGTTTGACTCCAACTCATTGAAGGGATTATTAGCATTTCTTCTATAGGGGAGAGGGGCCCATAGTGGAGCACCCTAATTTTGCGTTTCTCAAAATCCTATGTGGAAATTTCAAATCACTCCAAATTTTGTACAATAGTTTATTTGGCAACTCATGCGCTTCTATATTTCGTTTTAAGGCCACATCATCAAATATGATGCCACATCAACATGATTTTTGTTGAGGTATCCAAAAAGACCCAAAAAATAGGTGAGACCAATAGTGGTGCACTAAGTCATGTTTTATTGGTGCGTTGATGTGGCATCACATGATTTGTCAGTTTGTGTACTTTATGGATAAAAAGTGTTTTGCAATTGGATATTAAAGTTCTATAATATGGGGCCCACTAAGGACTACTTCTATCCCCACTATTGGATCCCGCTCCATTATGGGCCCCTCTCCCCTATATCTAAATAGATTAGGGATCCCAAAGAACTCTTTGGAAATCCTTTTTGGGAAGCTAGGATTATATGAATTCAATTCTTGATTTTTTAATTTCTCTTGAAGAAAAGAAAACTTTTAAATAAAGTAATTGTAGAAAACTTGTAAACATTGTTCAAAATAAATAAGAAGACTTTCTTTCAATTTTCATAAAATATTTGAAGCACATATTTGAACAATTAAAACTTTCCAACAAATAACCTATACTGCCTACAACACCTCTTTCATAAACAATTCATAGAAAAGCTAAATTAATTAATACTAACTCTACTTTAACAAAGTAGGAAATTCCACACGTGAAATTGGATTTGTTTTAGATGCAAAGTAGATTGGAGTGGTGGCAATTTTGTCCTCAATAATCTAATAGGTTCCTTCTCTCCAATGTTTGATTGTGGTAGCTCTCTAAAGTAAAAGAGACAAACAAAAGTAAACTAATATTCATATAAGGAGATAATAGTATGAATTGTATAAGCAAACTTTAATGACGTGTAAGGAATTTAAAAAACAACTTCAACACATTTTTTCAAAGGTCTAAAACTTCATGGTAATGGCTTCTTGGCTACAAAATCTAGTCTTCTTACTAACTCAAAGATGATTTTTAGTAGATTTGAGGATGAATATGGTAATTCAAGGTTAAAGATAGATTTTCCTAAACATAAGTGAGATGAAAAGATATATGAACTCAGATGAACTCTCAAAAATGAGATATTACAAGTAAGAAAAAAAGTGATGTATTTATCACTACATAATAAATTTGTTACTTTGAGAGTAAAACATTTGTCACTAAAAAAATCAGTGAATTTGTCATTATAATTTTTTTTTCTCAAAATAAAGATGAAAACATTTGATAGATGACAAAAGACCAATGAAAATGACATATGGAAAGTCCTAAGAGCTCAACATGCCACTTTTAAAGATATTAGTAGAAGAATGTTTTGTTTTAATATTTTATTACACATAAGATCATGAGTTGGATTCTCATATATCATTTAATTTACCAAATATATCTATTTAAATTTGAACACTTACAATTATAATTTATCCAAAACCATGAAAAAATATATAAATATGCAAATTTCACCATTACACCATCACCTCTATTTAAAATCATTTTTTTTCTTTCATATATTCAAATTATTTCATTACCTATGAGAGACCATATCTACAAAATATTTTACTTTAAATACATTTAAATCTTATAAATGTATAACTCATTATTTTTTGGGAAATTACATATTTCCAAATTTCAGCCAGAGAAAACTAAGACAGGTAAAAGAACTGAATATTGGAACATCGGTACCAAGTCAATAAAGGAGGGACAATGCACATCGGGCCATCTGGTCGATGCGACACCATTTTTTTTTTATGCTATGAAAGTGCTTGCAAGGTTCTTCGAATGCACAATTGACCAAAATAATAAATAACTAGCAATTGCACTTTGGTGTGCAATGGGTACGCCAAAGCGGTGTGGAAGGTTAATTAGGAAAAAAAAGTTTATTTTTTTCCATATATTTATGCATTATGTGAAGTCAATTGATAGGTCATTTAGCAAATGATGATGTTTGTGGAACAAAGGTCTCAATGGAGAAGTGATAGTTTCAATCAACTATGCATCCTCTTACAAGGATCCAAACAGGATTGAAACAAAGCTTTTGAATGAGGAAGATAATCAAACTCCATTACCCATTAGGCTCATGTTATGTTATGTTTAAAGTCTAGATGATAGAGAAGGAATTGGAATATTCAAGAACATCCATTTCCTAGGGTATCATTTGTTTTAGCTTAAGTGATGTAATTCCACAAACCATTAAAACAAAGATTCCATGAAAACAATACTACAAATCATAAGAATATTAAATTTCTAATTTTTTGATAAAGATTAAATAGACTTCACAAAATATTATGTTTGTATGAGGATTTCTTTCAAATTTATATTCATATAATCCGTTTAGATTATAATTATTAAGTATAATTTAAAGATCATGTTTTATTGTTTTGATTAATTTCTACGTTGAGTGAAAAGAGAAACTATCAAATTAGAGAGAAAATGAAGGTGGGATAAGGACATGAGTTTCAATAAAACTTAAAAGAAAAATGACACAAATTACTCTAAACAAGATTATGGGAACAATATAGGAAATGGAATATGAATGGTTACAGGTGACATAGGCTACACAAAAGAAATGAAAACAACACAAGATACATAGAAAATGGATTAAGGATTAAAATAGACACAATAGGCCTATAATTAAGTTGTTTTATAGTAGATCACCAACTCTATTGACTACATAAATTTTGTTATATATTTGGGCATTATCTCCTTATCTATTTCAAGCATCGATACACCATTTTTTTTTGCAACTTTATGTTCTTTTGTCTACAGTGAAGTCGGGATTTAAGATTGTCATCTGAGTTGGTTGGGGGTGATATATGGTAGATCTAATTATTTTTCCCAATTTGGGTTTTTTGGGGGGAACTCGATCATGCCCATTATAGTTGGAAGGATTATAGGTACCAAGGGGAACTCCAATCTCTTATTTAGAAGAAAAAATGGGAATTTGTGGCACATGAAAGATGTTAGAGCGATGGTCTATTTTACCTATGGCAAGCTTAAAGAAGAGTATAAATTGCTCACTTTGAAACCTAATGCCATTAAAAATGAAGTAAAAAAGGCATATCATCATCTTGCCTTGTATCTTGGAAGAAAATAGTGGGAATGGGTTTTGTTCGTGAAATGTTTTTACAATTTTCTTTTCCTTTGATTAGGGTTTAGGTTGCCCTTTAATTGAATTCCATATTCTTCTATTTTTTGTTTATGCTTCTATGCATTTTGAAATTCTAGTCTTATATAATTCATTTAAAAAAAATTATTGGATCTTTCAACATTTGAAATTCCAATTCTTTAGAACTTGATTTTTCAAATTTGTTGGGTTTTAGCATTTCGTTAATAGTTATTATTTAGTTATGTCTATCTCTCTCACCCTCTCTTTATATTTATCTCTTTCTCACCCCCTTTATCTTTCCCAAGTTTTATCTATCTCTCCATGTCTCCTTTTGATCACTATCTCTCCCTCTCTCCCTATCACTCCCTCTTTTATATCTCTCTACTTCTCTCCTCTCTCTATTTATTTCCCTCCCTCCCCCTCCTTTATCTATTTATATATATCTTCCTCTTTCACTCATACACACACACCTTGTTTCTCCCTCCCTATATCTATCTCTTATTCCAACCTCTCTCTCTCTCTCCCTCACTCTATACATCTCTTTCAATTAGTTGTATTTTCCACCTTCCTTCTCTCTCACTCTTGCCCCCTCTATCTCTATCTCCCTATCTCTCCCTCCAACTCTCTATCTATCTCTCTCTTATTCACTTCATCTCTCCTCTATATATATCTCTTTGTTTCTCTCTCCCTCTTGCTCATCTCTCTCTCTCTCTCTCTCTCTCTCTCTCTCTCTCTCTCTCTCTCTCTCTCTCTCTCTATATATATATATATATATATATATATATATATATATATATATATATATATATATATATATATATATATATATATATATATATATATATATATATATATATATATATATATATATATATATATATATACTGTCCTCTCACAATATATATCTCCCTCTTATCTATATCACTCCCTCTTTTATACATCTGTTGAATCTTTGAACATTCCATGTTTCCTTCTGTCCTGTCTGTATATCTCTATCTCTATTTCTCTCTCTATCTCATTCTCTTGTCTATCTCTTTCTATCCATCTCTCTCTCTCTCTCTACCTTTATCTTCCTATCTTTCTCTCTTTCCCTATCCCTCTCTACCTCTCTATATCGCTCTCTATCTATATCTCTCCCCCTCTCCCTCTCCCTCTCCCTCTCCCTCTCCCTCCTATATATGGGCTATCTCCCCCCTCTTCTCTCTCTTCCTTTCTACCTATATCTCTCCCTTTTTATCCCTCCCTCTTTCTATCTCTCCACATCTCTCCCTCCCTTTCTCCCTCCTTATCACCCTGTCTATCACTCCATCTCTACTTCTGTTTCTCTCTCTATCTCTATCTATCTTTATCTTCCCATATATCTCCATCTCTCTGCCTATCTCCCCATATTTCTCTCTCCCTCTCTATTTGTTTATCTTTATTTCTCTCTATTTGTGTGTCTCTCCATCTCCATCTCTATCTCTATAACCCCTATCTCCCTCTTTTTATCCTTTTCTCTACCTCTCTCAATATTGCAAACATAACATGACCCAGTTGTTAATGGAGCTTGACTACCTTCTCGATTCAAAGGTTTTGTTTCAACCATGTTTGGATCCTTGTAAGTGGATGTATAGTTGATTTGAAGCTATCACCTCTCCATTGAGACCTTTGTTGCACAAACAACATATTTTCTAAATGGCTTGCCAATTGACCTCATGTAATGCACAAATGTATGCAAAAAAAAGACCAAAAAATCCTTAATTGGCCTTTCACACTTCTTCGGCGTAACCATTGCAATTGGGTACACCAAACAATTGGTTGAAATAGATAACAATGTATATAATAAGAAAAGGGAAAAAAGAATTAAATTTGATGCAAATGATTGTTTACCTTAATTGATTTTGTGTAGACATATTGGTTGAAATATAACAATTTGTATCTAACTTATTAAAATAACACATTTAAAAAATGAAATGGAAATAGTATAAAAAAATAAATGAGCTTAAAATTATGTGAGATAAAAATGTAGAATAAGGATGTATATAGAAAGTTGAAAATGAAGTGTTTAAATAAAATGTTTAATTTGCATTACAAAAATGTATGCAATTGAATATAATGGTATAATCAAATTGTGACATGGTCATATTGAACTCCAATTTATTTGTAAGCCTATTACATAAAGGTGCAAATTGAGTGATCATTACATTGAATTTTGAACCACACACTGCTGTGTAATGCTATGTCAAGGTATTTTATAGTAAAAAATGCATAATGATGAAAATTTTAACCTTTCAAGTTTCAGACATATGTTCAAAATCCTGGCACAATGTTTGCACAAGATCCATCCCAATTGGTTGAAGGAGGAGAACCAAATGAAATACCAGGGGAGCTATCACTATCTGATACTTATTCCTGGATGTAGTAAATTAAAGTATAGCACCTACTATTAAAAAATATCATAATATATAATCAAAACAACTTTTATTAATTGAAGAAGGCATAAATAGGAAAAGAAAGTAGCTTTTAAGTCAAATATTGAATATAAAATGGTATAATTTGGGATTGAATATGAAATGGTAAAAGTACTTTTAATTCTAAAATCTTATGATGCTAATAACGAATATCTTATGATGCTAATAATGAATTGTCTTTGGATTGGAGTAGCAATTATATTATGCAATCAAAGGTGTTTCTTAGTGATTGAAAGCAACATTAAAATAGAAGTTTTGTAGTGGAGTAAATAAGAAAGTAAATATTGAACAATATAAAATAAATATATATATTACAACAACAATATATATAAATTTAAATAAAGACCTATATAAAATAAATTCAATTTGTACTATATAATAAAATATAATAATAAATTTGAGCTAAAAACTTATAAATAATAATTTATTTTTTTATTATATAATCATATATAATAATATAATAATAAATTTGTAAACAAAAAATATTATTAATCTTATAGTAATCATATACTCAAAACATATTACATAATAAAATTATAAGTTTTTTTTAATGTGTAGTATCATTATCTCCTCTTTCTCACCCTACGCATGCACCCTATACTTTATTAGTTTATGGATTATTTTAAAGTGATCTTAAAACATTTAAAACAATTCAACCTATGTAATATTCTAATCTCAAAAAATCAAATCCTTATTTAAAATAAAAATAAATGTATCGTTAAAAAATGGGAGACTTCAACTTTAAAACATTCCTTAATAAGATATCCAAACAATTAACATTTCGTACTTATATATAATTAACTAAAGAAATGTAAATAATTAACATTTCGTACCTTTATATAAATGTAACTAACTATACAAATCCAAACAACAATAATTTCCATTGATTTTAATCTTAAATCATAAAGACTAACAATATATATAAATTTAAAAAAAGACATAAAATAAATTCAATTTGTACTATATAATAAAATATAATAGTAAATTAGACACTGGCGATCTAATTATCTTATCATTGCAATGTCTTTAAGTGTAAAAGTTACCCAATTGGTCAAAATACATGTAAAACTTACCTTAACCGATGTAGCAAATTTAAATGATTCTATATTGTTCTATATTCAAGAGAATGGTAAATAACTATTTAATTGGCATAAGTAGCCCATAAAGGGACTCCTTGAATTGTTGCATTAAAGTGAGAGAACAATTGCTGCTATACGATGAGTTCCTATAAAAATAAATAAATGCTTGTTTTCTATGTCTTGTGAAATTTTTCCATACATAAACACAGTATTAAAGAATCAAATAAAGAATCTGAATAGACAGTTACAAATGATGAATTTAAAACTAATACAGTAAATTTAGATAGACATAAAGGGTTGAGGCATGAGATGAGGCATCTCTAAATTAAGATTTTCCTCCAAATACAAATGCTACAACATTGAATACCAAAAAAAGGAAGGTAAAAGCAAACCAGAAAAATCCCAAGGGAAAATTGTTAAGTTTCTTCATATTAGGTCTCATCAACCAGAATCAAAACTAGCATACCTTTTCTACGCACATTTTATAGAAAATCTACAACAATTAACAATTAGTATCAAATCAAAAAGTCTAAACAAATGCCTCAAGCAATTGGTATCAGAAATATATGTTTTCCAACTTCATTTCTTTGGTTTTCTAAGAATATATAGGTTTTTGGTGACAGTTCTGTTGTTTTAATGGGAGAAACACATGAAATGAATGTAATATGGCATTTACAGGAAAAAGAAAGGAACTGTGTTACCTAATATTTTAAATCGTATGGTTTTTTCCTCGTGTATTGAATAGTTTTCCTCTTCTAAAATATCTTTCAACAATTGTAGAAAATTCAAAATCATCATGGCTGGCGCATAAACATGAGTCATTAAAGGCCGCCATGATTTTATAGTTGCTCGTCTGCTTACTATTCCAATGCTAAGATAATTGAGAGACGGGCAACAAACTTTAAATTAATAAGCCCAAAAAAACCCAGCACCATCGAATTCTCAATGCATGGGCATTCAACTAACAATTGCTCAATGATGGCATCAAATACTGCAATACTTGTGAGGCAGCAATTTTTTTGGAATTGGAAACCACTAAAATGATTGGGAATACATTTTTTCCAGATAATTGACATATAAAGAGGTGAGATAGTGGAAAAATAAACATAACACATCCCCAACATAAAATCTAAATGCTTAAGTGTCCTCTAAGATGCTACATGACAGTGTCAGGGGCCCTCCAAGATGTTCAGTGTAAGCTATTTAATTTGGTGAGAGTGAATTGATATCACTAAAGCTACAATAGTGTGATATTTTTCTGTTTCATTATATTCTAAGGTGGAGAGATCCAAATGGGATAACAACCGCTTGCCCAATCAAATAAATAATAAAATGTGTAAAAAGCACCCTACATTAATGAGGCCGCAGTTGTGGAAATATATCTGTCAAATCATACGGTATATAGTGGCTATCTTGCCAAGAGAAAAATTAGAAATAGATGTCCCAAGATATTTACGACCCCAGTGGTTGAATCATCAAGTGAAAAGTGGTGGATGGCCTAGAAAAGTAGTGAACGAGAAATCAAATGGACGTGAGAAGCATGGAAAATTGAGTCCACGTTATTTACGGTCTCATTTTTTACGTCGATACGAGAAAAGTGGTCAACAAAAACTGACATAGTTTTAACAAATAATATCTATAATAAACAATAGATCTATTTAGTAGTTGAATAACAAATAATATAAAACACAATGTTGAAGTTGAAATTGAATACAAATTACTAGTTACCTTTGGTAGAGTAGTTTGCAATGTTAGATAATGAGAAGATAGTGTAAGTGAGCCATGAGTGGAGCTTGCATTAAAGGAAAAAGAGAGATATAATTTACAACAAATAAAATATATAAGTATTGGTAGTGAAGTCAATAAGAAAGTGGCATACTTGTAGTAGTTCAAATTAAATAGACCATTCAATCTTTAAAGCATAAGATTGATGGGATTGAAAAAACATAAATCCTACAATCAAATCTTGAGATCAATTTACATCCGAGTAGGCCTATAATGGAAACGAATTTTCCAACATAGTGGATAATCTAAAATTAGATCTGAAAACCCAAATGGAATTCTCCATTGATATGAACTTCCATTACATGAATTATATACTTTTGTCAGATGTCCTCTATATCATCAAAGGTTGATATGAATGTTTGTTCAAATAGTTCACCTTGAAACAAAATGGGTGAATTATACATGTTTATGACAACCACAATTTTAACATTATAGGTTTTGGAAAGATTAGAAATAATAACTCCACAAAAAAAGAATGACAACATAAAGGAGCAATTTATCATTGTAGACTAAAAATTTCCAAAGCATGTTTATCCCTATGGAAATTGTTATTAAAGTTTGAGTATTAGCACTCGTGAAAACAACACTTTAATTTACATCATCTAGATGTACAAGAAGTTCCAAACTAAGCTCTCTCTTTTTGGTAAAGTATTCATTGCAATGGGCCAGGTTTTGAATACCTACAAAAAGATATTATTTCATGGACTGCAATGATTGCATGATATGTACAAAATGGATTTGTTGAAAAGGCTTTAAAAATTTTCAAGCAAATGCAATTGGTAGGTGTAAAGCCAAATTCCACAACCTTCGCTAGTATCCTCCCTACTTGTGCCAAAATAGGAACTTTGGAATAGGGTATGGACATTCATCAATGCATCATGGAAGGAGGATTTTTTTTTAGATATTATGGTAGACATGCATTTAAAATACTTTGGTAGACATGTATGCAAAATGTGGAAGCATAGAAATGACACATGTACTGTTTGTCATAATGCCTCAAAGAGATGTTATCTCATGGAATGCAATAATTGCAGGATATGCACAAAATGGATTTTTCTAAAATGGGCAGGATATGGATACATTCTTGTAATGGCAATTAAAAATTGCATAAAAGCACTAGATTTTCATCATTGTATATATCCTTATTCTATAATTTTTATATCACATAATTTGAAGTTCCCTTTTTTGTATACTATTTCCATTTAAATTTTTCCATGTGTTGTTTTAATAAGTTACATACATAGTGTTTTATGTCTACACATAATCAAATAGGGAAAATAATCATTTGCAATTTATTTATTTCATATGTTGTCTTTTTAGATTATATAAAACTTTTTCTATTTCATAATATGTTAACATTCACACTTCACGTGTGCATCACCAATTCATACCAAAATTAAATGATATTTGTTAGACGCATCCTCATCACGTCTACAAAAATTCAAATATAGCCATACAATTATTCGATATACCCATTAATTAAATAATTCGATATCACCGATCATGTTACATAATAGAAATTTTAACAAGAAACTAAACAATTCCAAGTATGATTAATTTCATGCACACCAACCATTCAAGC
Source organism: Sequoia sempervirens (assembly GCA_007258455.2). Taxonomy (NCBI): domain Eukaryota; kingdom Viridiplantae; phylum Streptophyta; class Pinopsida; order Cupressales; family Cupressaceae; genus Sequoia; species Sequoia sempervirens. Next base: position 63,032 of record VDFB02053132.1, read on the forward strand.
TTGCAAATGCCACTACCATGCATAGTTTCTAATAACTTAGAAGATGCCAAACAAAAATCAATATAATATGAACTAAACATGCACAACATAGAATATTCTCTTTGTACCATCTAAGTGTTAATCTGCAAAAGTATAAACATGAGATCAAATCCAGAGAGCCCTATTCATTCTCTTTTGAAAAATGAGATAGAGGTCCATAAAATTAGATACATTTCTAGATTACATTAAGAAAAATTTGACTTGTATCCTTAGGTACAGTGCTTGCATATCTGTAAAATTTAAATCAATCATTCACTAATTCCCTTCAAGCATTAACAACATTTTTTGATATGATAAAATCGATCAAACTTGTAATCATAAATACAAATAAGATGACTTAGGGAATTTAATTAAATAATTTAATCAAATGAGATGACTTAGGGAATTTAATTAAATAATTCACATTATTTAATCAAATGGGATGAAAATTAGTATGAAAATGGTGAATTAACCTAATAATGTTAATTATTCAATTAATAGAAGAAAATGATGAATTTAATCAAACAATTAAGATTATTTAACTAAATAGACAAAATGGGCTAACTGAAGACGAAAATGGTGTTAGTAAATCAAATTAAATGCATGATATTGATTAGGAAAATTTTAAGTGTCTACATTTTTCCCCTCTTTGAAACGAGGTACCTGCTACATTGGTTCAAAGAACTAATGCTTCTCATATCAACATTGCTACTAAGATCACAAATTTAAAAATTTATGATTCCTTAAATGGCTCAATATTCCCTAGCAAAAGGAACTTATGCTAGCATACCACCCCCTCAAGAGACCAAGTTAAAATTTTGATTTTTACGTCAAGATCAGGAAAAGAATATATAATTAGTTTAGCTGCAAAGAAGATGCGAAAACAAGCTCCATTGAGGCATTGATAAAAAACTTCACATAGGCTATCAAACTCAAAAACAAAGATAAAAGAATAAAATTCTAGGTTCATATTACTCTATTAGGTCAAGAACCCTAATTTTTAGGCTTAAATAGGGGCTAGGAGTTATTTTCCAATTCATTTCCACACTTTGAGTTTGCGAATTGGAGAGATTGTGTGAGAGATCCCTCATAGCACCTAACATAATGGTAGACTGTGAGCTTCCCCTACACCTCATTGATTGAGTCTGTGAGTTCCTATAGTCAATCGACATAGAACCTCTTCTGCTGAAGTACCACGTAGCATTTACTTGGCACATCGTCCCAATGTCCCAACATTTATGTCATCTATTTTTTGTTTTAATAATGATAATATCACCATCTAATGCCAAAATAGTTCCATTTTGAGAATTTTATCGAATTATTTTATCTTGGCTATTTCCTATTTTGTTCGGGAGGTAAATACCTGTCAAATTTGAGGGCCACGTTTCGTGTATCAGCTGACAGACTCATCACTTGCGGTAATATGGGTTGTGAAGCAAGTGATGGTGTTAAGAGCTTTTTAAACCTGGGGTGAAAAGTATTTGGTAACTTTAGTAACTAGCAGATGCATTAGTTGAGAAGATTTAGATCAAGTGAAATACAATTAAGAGGGTGCCAGTCGATTCACGCCTAATATCTTGTCTCGAGCTCAAGAATCTGCCAACTAAGGTGTGGTATTTGAAGATTTTTTTTATGAGAATCTTGTTGAGTGGAGATGTCGACACCAATCTCTTATGGTGTAATCCATCAAGATAAGTTGCCATTCTCTACATCATCAACTAGCATAACTTGGTGGTTACAGAGTGTTTAGTAGAGAGGCAAGACATATAATATATTTCTGTTGTACCTTCCAAGCTCCACATAGTTCAATAGAATCAGTCAAATTCCTTTTCTAAAAGATCCAATCTCTCCTTCTCCTCGCGGGTAGCACACTTCTTTTGTGGTGAGAAGAGATCACACCTTATATGGGAAGAGAAAGAGAGAGATAGAGATATATGGGAAGAGAAAGGGAGAACAAGGTAGAGATAGAGAGATAGGGGATAGGGAGGAAGGGGAGAGATAGAGAGAGGGAGGGAGAGAATGGTCAATAAGGAGGGAGGGAGAGAGAGAGGGAGATATAGGGATAGAAAGAGGGAGAGAGATAGAGAGAGGGAGAGATAGAGATAGAAAGAGGGAGAGATAGAGGGGGGAGAGGGAGAGGGAGAGATAGAGATGGTGAGATAGAGTGATAGAGAGATAGAGATATAAGGAGATATAGAGAGAGGAGGAGAGGGAGGGAGAGACAAAGAGAGAAAAACACAGAGAATTAGAGTTAAAAACATAGAGATGGAGAGAGGGAGAGAATAGGGAGATATAAAGATCTATATGGGAAGAGAAATAGAGAGAAAAAGATATATGGGAAGAGAAAGAGAGAGAGAGGTAGAGATAGAGAGATAGATAGGGGGATAGGGAGGAGGTGAAGGAGGGAGAGATGGGGAGAGATAGAGAGGTGGGAGATAAAGAGAGGAGGAGGGAGAGAAAGGGGGAGATAGAGTAGAGGAGGAGAGATAGAGAAAGAGAGGGAGAGAGGGAGAGAGAATGGGATTGAGGAGGAAGAGAGAGAAGAGAGGGAGAGAGATAGGTAGAAAGAGGGGAGAAAAAAAAAGAGGGGGGAGGGAGAAAAATACGTAGAGAGGGAGAGAGAAGATGGGGGAGAGGGGGAGAGGGGGAGAGATAGCTCAAAGAGATCGAGGGAGAGATAGAGAGATACATAGAAAAGGGAGAGATATAGAAGAGGGGGAGAGAGGGAGAGAGGGAGGTTGAGGAGGAAGAGAGAGAAGAGAAGAGAGGGATAGAGATAGGTAGAAGAGGGAGAAAAAAAGGAGGGGGGAGAG
>VDFB02053133.1:0-19240 GCA_007258455.2 Sequoia sempervirens
TTTTTCTTATTTATTATTAATTTATTTTTTTATTATTATAATAGAAAAGGTTTAGCTAGCGATAAAGAAAAAAGAATGGGGTTTGCTCTGCAACTGTCTCAACCATTCATGCGAAGGCCATTGGGGGTCTTGCTTTCAAATCAATTTCGCTTTCCCCCCATTCTGTTCCTGCAATGGTGAGCCAAGAAGATGCATTTTCTTTGCCAGGTCTGGAGGCAGCGCAGGTGAAATATTTAAGTTTTCTTGGAAAATTGCAAGCCAATTACAAGGATGTGCTAGGCATGGGCTCTGAATGTATGGAGGCTAGTGTTTCAATCTCCAAACTTCCCTCTCCTTGTGGCAGGACAAACCCTCCTTTCTTGGTCCACCTTTCATCGAATGCCCCAGAGATATGCTCGGATAGTGTGACGCCCCGCCGTGCAAACCCCGAAGGACAACTAACACTAACAAATTAATGCACAATTTTTTTTTGAAAGTAGAACATTACATAAGGTGAACATGAATATACATTACATATACTTCAATTATGCAGTTACAATATCAACTATGTCCTCTGGGGTACACAGGATGACATTACGAAAACTAAATTCATACCATACGATATCGAACGAACCAAGATTACATAAAGATAACATACAACCATCCATGATTAAAAGAGATGAAGAAGATACATACAACATTTTATTACATTTCAATTCATAGTTCAATATAACAATTATGGAGTATATTTCACCAAATACAACACATTAAATAATGGCTACCACGAAACATTATTCACATAAGGGCTACAAAGGTAAAATAATACATTACATCCATTTAAGGAGTACATTACATCACTACAGGAGTACATATGCATCCCATCAGAAAGAGGAAAAGATACATCAAATACAAGAATGATACATGAATGAACATGGTACAACTGCAACTGAGGTGAAGTTCAGGATCAATTGCATTAGCACGAACTCAAACTGGGGACCCAATGGAGTGCATAGCATGTTCCACCCGACCACATGGACCTGAAGGCCCAAATTGTGCTAGGAGATGACAAGAAAGACCCACGACCAAGAACAATCAAGCGGAAAAGCTACAAGACTCCTCCCAACATGAGTAACAAGAAACATGAATAACAACATTAAAACAACTACTTGCAAGATGACAACTTGAATAGTCAAGTAGGAGAGCAAACATACTCATTAACACAAAAGCAACAAGAAACATAATTAACAAGTATACCAAAAGGCTATTTACAAGATGACAAAAGAACAATCAAGTGGAAGTGCAACAAAACCTATCAAACAATAAATATAATTAATTCAATGACATCAAAATGACTACTTGCAAGATGACAACTTCCAAAGGTACACAAAGGCAATACAAGGGATACTATAGGAAGAGTGTCCTCGCATGGCCTTACATGGATTATCTAGACAACCTGTCACAAGGTGTTGCCTCCATCTATGGTTATCCTGACTACCTATCTCAAGGCGTCTCTCCATAGGGTGACTCATGTAGAACCACTTACCTTTCATGAGGAAAAGCCAGTGATCTTGTCAACCATAGCATTCTCAACCCATCCTTAGTTTGTGAAAGCACTAACGGCATGGAGAGGCTTCTTACTTATCTTATTAATGTGAACCTACCCCAAGCCCACTAGTTAATTTTATTAGGTTATCACTTATTAAACAACTCTTCCATGGGTCACCCTAACAACCTCTTTGTGCACTAGATCCCCATGAAGAGCCACTCTCCCTCCAACATCGAAAAAAAACCTCAATACATCAAGGGGTGTACCAAATCACACAAAGCACTAAAATCATGAGAACCAAGTACGTATGCGAGGCATGAACCTTCTCGCCCAAAATTCATATCAAAAGTCAACACCATGGTACAAGGTAACACTCGCAAGAACTCAAAATAAAAAAAATAAGATCAATGAATCACAAAGGTCTAATCATGGATAATCAATATAATTCAAGTTTCTCCATTGCCTTTGGAAGCCTCAAAAACCAAAAATCCACAAATTTCTACTGAAGGCAATTCAAACATGTCAGGTTCCCAACCATCTCAAAACATGACTACAAGAAAGTCATCGCCTTAAGTCCTCTTAATTAAAAACTACCACCAGAGAAAGACTCACATCAAGGCCCACAAAATGACTCTATGAAATCCATAATCACACAATGATGAGAGTAGAGTAAGTGTGGAAAAACATGATGAAAACTTCAAACTCACTCAAAACTAACAAAATCAACTCATTACAAAATTAATCACAAAGATCAAAATCTTCTCAAACAGGCTCCTTCCATAAAAGACAATAATAAGAATCAGATATAAATCAAGATCCACCCCATTAACTAAAATCAAACATACAATTCCAAGCATTGAAATAATAGCCAATTAACAACAAGGTTTTCAATTCAAACAACTCTTACATAATCAATTTAATACAATATCAAACATAAATTAGGCAGTAGGACATCCCAAGGAGACCTCAATACTCTCCACACACGATTCCCTAACAAACTAATGATATGACTAATAAACAACTTAAACAAAAACCAATATTCAATAGTGACATTATTTTCATATTTACTAAAATTCCTTATTTATCCAAAAAATACACCATAACTATGGAAAACCTTCACGACTCATGTATTGATACAAATCAATTGAAGACACTCAAATATCTCAAGGTTTGAATGAGAGGAGGTCGAAGTTCACAATGTTAAGAAAAACATACACCCTCCAACTTTCCAAACCATTCCCTCCAACTTTCCAAAACATTATGAAATTTTGCATAGTTAAAGTATATAAATAACTATATTACTAATTGTTAAAACATATACTTTATATAACAAAACACCAACCTTAACATAGTCATTTATGTTCCATGATTATACACTCAAGTTAGTATTTATCTTTTTCTTATCATGCATAATAGTAGAAGTTTCTTCAAAACTCAAGATTCAATAATTGCACACTCCTAAATTTTGTAAGATAATTGAACTATATTATTCACATAATTATCAATTATAATGCTTATATTCCTCTTTCCAATTTATATATGAGGTTATCCAATCCATGTTAATATCATTTCACTCCACAACCCCACATTCTTAGAATCAAACATGGTTCTAATGTAAATACTAAAAGACCAATAGTCATAACTCTAAAACATAATTTGTATGCTAAGTGGTGAAACTGAACAAAGAATTAACCTAAAACACTATTCCAAGTTAAGCTTGTAACATGATAAGATCCTTTTATTATAGTCTCAAATATCCATCAATACAACAACTTGATCATTGAGTATGGAACCTAAAAATCTTCTCTCTATTTAACTAGAGAACATGCTTAAAATATATCTCCAAATGTATTATTGTCTAGTAATGATAAAAACTGAGAATGTATTAATACCTATCTTGGACCATGGTGTATCCTAAAAATATTTAACGATGAAATAATATTTTATATATCACATAATAATCATCTCCTTTGGGATAAAATTCATTATTCTCAACATAAGACTGATTTGAAAGGCATCTAAGTATTTCATAAGTATTTCATAACAAATCTACTATTTATGGATAGATTCATGTGGTAATTAAATGTGAAAGAAGAGTATGGAGTACTTATTCAATTTCATGACCACTCCTTTAGTTATTGTTAGAATAATTCAAGACAAAGGAACACCAACAGATCTATGCCAAGGCTGACAAGGATTTTGTATTGTGGTCCCTTCCCTAAGTTTAGAATTAGTATAACTATCATAAATTCAATCCCACACTTAAAATATGACCACCCACACCTATAACTATACATATAAAACCATATCTACAATAATAATGTATGTATCTATATTTATTAACATTTATTATAGAAGTTGTAAATCAAATATGCTGTCATATTATTGTTTATAACACCTATTCAAGAGGAAGCCAATTTAAATAGAACTGGCAATGATTTTAATTTTAATATTAATGATATATTTAAGTTGATGTCTTATGACCCAACTAATACTATGAAGGCATCCACCAAGGCATAAAAGGCAGAGGATTTTGTCAGATGTTGAAGTTGCCATTGCTCTAGAAGATATGTATGCAAAAATGTGAAGTGTAAATAGGGCACATGAATTGTTTAACAGAATGCCTCAAAGAGATGAAATCTCATGCATTGAAATGCAATGATTACAGCATGTGCACAAAATGGATTTTTCAAGGAAGCTCTTAGAATATTTAAATTAATGAAGCACTATGTAACACATCCTAACACTGTAAGCTTTGCTTGTGTTCCAGGTGAGTGTAGTCATGCAAATTTGGGTGGATGAGGGCTGCACAAACTTCACACAATAGTAACCCTTATTGCATTACATATATAGTTGATGATTAGGAGTGCATGGTTGACCTTCATGCTCGTATTGGCTATCTTGGAGACAACCCAAACCTTACTACTAAGATGCCAGTTAAGCCTATGGTGCCTCTCACTCAGCATCACTTGTAGATATTTATGCAACATGTGAATCACATACAAGGCATGTGATTGTTTGATATAATGCCTCAAATAAATGTCATCTCATGGCGGGAAATGATTGTAGGATATGTACAAGATAGATTTGTTGAAAAGGCTTTAGAAACTTTCAAGCAAATGAGATTGGCTGGTGTATAGCCAAATTTCACTATATATGTCTGTGCGTGTGAGTGTATAATAATCAAATTTTGTTGTTATAATTGCCCTGGTAGACATGTAGGAAAGAATTAGCAACATAGAGAAGGCACCCAAACTCTTTGAAAAAATGTCTCAAAGAGATGTCAACTCATGGAATGCACTGGTTGTAGGACATACACAAAATGGATTTGATGAAAGGCTTTAGAAAAACAAATGAAATCATCAGGGGAAGGTGGGTATTGTATTTTAACTATGCAAAGTAAAGGATGGTGATAATGTTAAAACCTAAATGTGTGCATTATTAGAATCTTGGCTATAATTTTCATTTTAATAAACATATCCTAAAACCATCAGTGAAACCTTATTTTGTTATGAAATAACTTGCACAACAGAATAATATGATATGAAATATGTTGCAAATACTTGATAATAACTGAGAATAACAAGCCATTTGAAGAGGGAAAACCTCCAAATATCTCTAATGAGAATACAATTCACAATTGATGATGAAATAAGACTCACAACCTCCTATATAAGACCTAGGCTGACCCAACCAACTAAATAATAATATAATAATGATAACATGATTTAATTAGGAGTTAAGATAGCCACAAGCCGACTATTCATAACTTGATGTAGACTAATATTAAGGGTGTAGCATGCCCCCTTCTTTAAAGAAGCTTTGTCCTTAATGCTAATCAAGTTTGGATTCTTTTGAATGAACTCCTCTTCCCCCCAAGTGCCATCTTCAACTAATAAATTCTTCCATTGGATGAGATACTCAGTGATATTTCTATTACTCAGCTTCTTTGTGTGTGTTTAACAAATGCACTTTGGTTCCAAAATGAGTCTTCCTTCTTCATCAAGCTTTGGTAGTGTTGTTTGAGTTGGAATATTATGCCCAATTGCCTTCTTCAAACAAGAAACATGAAAAAATGAAACATGAAAAAATGGATGTATCTTTGTTGTTGGTGGCAACTCTAGCTTGTAGGAAACACTGCCTATCCTTTGCATGATTTGGTATGGCCCATAATACCTTGGAGATAACTTATTATTCTTTTTTTGTTGCTTCAATGAGATTTGATTATAAGGTTGCAATCTCAAGAAGACCCAATCCCCAACTTCAAAATTTCTTTCACTATGATGTTGGTATGCCTGTTGTTTCATTTGATTTTGTGCCATGGATAAATTCTCCTTGAGTCTTGAAAGTACCTATTGTTGATGAAGCAATTGGTCCTCTATTTCCTGAACTCTTGGTGACACCTTTATTGATGAAGTGATGGAAGGAATATGATATCCATAAAGTGCCAAAAATGGAGACATTTTTTACGAGCTATGAAAAGAAGTGTTATACCACCATTTTGCAAGTGGTAGCTAATCTACCCATTGAGATTGTTTCTCTGAAGTGAAACAATGTAGGTATCCTTCCAAACACTTATTAACAACCTCAGTTTTCCCATCTAATTGAGGATGGTATGAAGAGCTATGAGCCAATTGAGTACCCAAACATGAGAATAAATCTTTCCAAAAGTGACCAGTGAAGATAGGATCACGATCACTAACAATAACCTTAGGTGTACCATGTAGCTTTTGTATATTCTCCAAAAAAGCATTTTCCACTACACTTGTTGTAAAAGGACGTGACAATGCAATGAAATGTGCATATTTAGTGAGGCGATCAACTACTACCATGATGACATTATGACCTTTAGATTTAGGAATCCCTGTGATGAAGTCCATGGATACCTCTTCCCAACACTGGCTAGGAATAGATAAGGGTTGCAAGAGACTTGGTGTCTTAATTTTCTCCCCTTTATTCCTCTGACAAACCAAACATTTAGCCACAAATTTTTGAACGTCACTTTTTAGCCCTTCCCAAAAAAAATATCGCTTGACTCGATGATATGTCTTCAAAAATCCTAAATGACTACCAACTAGAGACTCATGTAGCTCTGTGAAAATCTTGTGTTTAAGAGTAGAATTCTTGCAGAGATACAAACACTCTTTGTACCAAAGAGTGTCCCTTCCAACAAAACTTATTTGAACTACTATGATCACTTTTTAATTTTTGGATGAGATTACTTGTTGCAACATCATTTTGCCACTATGCTTTGGCTTCCTCCACCCAATTTGCTTGTAATATTGAAAGGGCACACAATAAGGATTCATCTTTCTCATCCTTCCTTGAAAGTGCATCTACTACAATATTTTCCTTCTCTTTCTTAGATACAATCTCAAAGTCATATCATAGCATCTTAGTGACCCATTTTTGTTGCTCTTCAGGAGATAGTCTTTGTTCCAAAAAATATTTTAGGTTATCATGATATGTCTTAACCTTGAAGTTTCTACCCATAAGGTAAGTCCTCCATTGTTTAACTACATGAAGGATTGCTAGCATTTCCTTCTCATAAATAGGTTTTAGCTTATTCTTACCCTTTAATTGATGACTCTCAAAGGAAATTGGCCGACCTTCTTGCATGAGAACTACTCCAATCCCATTTCCAGAAGCATCACATTCCACAATGAATTCCTTGGTGAAGTCAGGAGTGTCAAGCATTGGAGTTGTATGCATAGCCTCATTCAATCTTTCATATGATGTATTAGTGGACTCGTTCCAATGAAAATAATTCTTCTTCAATAGAGTGGTGAGGGGTGCTGCTATGCAACCGTAATTCTTCACAAATCTTCTATAGTACCTTGTCAATCCCAAGAAGCCCCTTATTTTTTAAATGGTTTTTGGAATAGGCCATTCCATGATAGCCTTAATTTTGTTAGGGTCCACCTTTACTCCTTCATGTGAAACTATGTGTCCAAAACACTTCACCTCCTTAAGACCAAAAGCACACTTGGATGGCTTAGCATAGAGTTGATGATCTTCAAGTATTTGTAATGCTCTATCTATATGTTGAAAATGTTCTTTCCAAGTCTTGCTATAAATTAGAATATCATCAAAGAATACTAACACAAACTTTCTCAAGAACTTCTTAAAAATGGAATTCATTAGACTTTGGAATGTAGATGGTGCATTGGTAAGACCAAATGGCATCACCAAAAATTCATAATGACCCTCATGAGTTTGAAATGTTGTCTTACAAATATCTTCCTCCTTAATCTGAATTTGGTGATAACCAGATCTAAGATCTAACTTGGTAAAATACATAGCTCCATTCAATTCATGTAGCAAATCATCAATGACTGGAATAGGAAACTTATCTTTAATGGTGTACATGTTGAGCACTCTATAATCTAGACACATGTGCCAAGTGTCATCCTTCTTACGTACAATCGCCACAGGTGAAGAGTAAGCACTTTGGCTATGCCTAATAATTCTTACCTCTAGCATCTCCTCGATATTTTTTTCTATCTCACTCTTTTGTATGTGTGGATACCTGTAAGGCCTAATGTTTAGTGGTTGGATCTCTGGAACTAGCTGTATGGCATGATCATGATCCCTCTTAGGAGGAAGTCCTTTAGGCATATCTCCAAGAAAAATTGAGTGACGATCAATTATAGCTTGCAAATTTGGATGAGTAGGAGAATTAGAGTGAGAGACTTCTAATGAACATAGCTGGGCCACAAATCCATCCACTCCTCTCTTAAACAACTTTTTCATTTGATGAGAGCTTACCATTTGTTGGGATTTTGCCTTCAACCCCCTTAGCTCTACTATCCTTGCTTCTAATTCAAATCTCATGAATAGTTCTTGGAAGTTCATCTCAATCGTTCCCAATGTAGTAAGCCATTGTACTCCCAAAACAATATATGTTGCACCCATGGATTCACATACATTGGGGAATCAAGTTGATAATCTGCCATGGATAATTTAATGCTATGACACTTCCCTAGACAACTAACTGTATTACCATCTACAATAAAAACATGAATCTTTGGAGCTGGATATATTAAACAATTTAGATGAGTAGCTAACTTTTTGTTGATGAAATTATGTGTACTATTTGAGTCGATCAACATGTTGCCTTCTACTTCTTTAAGAACCCCACCACCTTGAGAGTTTGTGGAGCACTGAAACCTAAGAGTGCATGACATGAAATGATTGGTTGAGAATCATTTGATTCCTCATTTGACTCCCTTTCATCCTCTAGTATGGGTTCCTCCTCTTCTTCCTCACTTTGACCTTCAATATAGAACAATTTATTTTCACTACATTTATGTCCTCGACTGTATTTGCTATCACAATTGAAACACAACCCTTTTGCTCTTTTCTCCTCAATTTGTTGTGGATTCAACCTAGTAGGTTGTGTTGAATATCCTTTCTCTCTTGTCACATTAGCCCCTTGCTTCTTAGGAATCAAACGCTTCTCCTCTACCCTACATGCTAAGATAAAAAGACTCATTTATAGAGCTAGGGCTAAACATTCATACCTCATGTTGAATGTGATCCTTGAAACCCCCCAAGAACAAACCATTCAAGTTCTCTTATGTAATTGTATCCACTCTTAAGGATAGATTTTGGAATTGTTGAATATAATCCTTAGCTAATCCTGTTTGTTGAGGTTTAGCAAGCTAGCTGAAGAAGTTTTCTAAAGTTTTCTATCACGCTGTTGCTATAGTGTGCTTGGAGTTCCTTCGTAAAAATTGACCATGAGATGGTGAACCCCTTTTTCCTTCGATGAGTGCAAAGCCAACAATACCAAATGAATTGATTTGGTTCTAGATATAGGGAAGCCATCGTGACCTTTTGTCCATTTGGGATTTGGTGTACTTAAAAAAAATTCTCCATTTGGTTTATCCATGGTAGAGGATCATTGCCATCAAACTTGTGCATATCCACCTTTGGGAATAAATTCCTAGATCCCATAGGAGTATTAAAATTTTTGTCAATGTTAGCTAATGTAGAATTTTCACCTTGGTTGCTTGAGAACTCCTTCCTTCGTTTAGTCATATAGGCGTTTAACATGTTTCGTATATCTGATATATTTCCTCTTAGGTCACACATATCCATCCTCATTGAGGAAATGTATTCCTTAACCTTACTAATCTCCTCATTAGGAGTAATATCCTTTATTGTTACCCCATCCTTATCAGGAGTCTTCCCCAGAGTAACAACATTCTTTTTGCCCCTTGTTGCAAGCCCCGTCATGATGGGGACCAATGATTTTGAAATAAATCACACAAATGAAACTTAAATTCTTTGAAATTTTTATTGTAACTTGCTAGGGAAAAAATAACTCCCACCTAGAAAAATTTCCAAGAAATAAGCAAATTTGCAGCCTTGATAGTGATATTTGTGAAAACCTTAATTTTTGAATAATTTGCTTATTTCTACTCCAATTACTCCAAATTTTTTATTGTAAGATCCTTTAGTATGTCTTCAAAAATCCAATAAAAATCAAGCTCCAATTCAACAATATGTGAGATATGCAGATTCCAAATAACTTGTGTAGAAACCTTATTTTTGCAATAATTCACTCAATTCTACTCCAATTCTTATGAAATCTAGATTGTAACTTCTTTAATATGTTCTTCAAAAACCCTTTAAAAATGAAAATAAAATTGCCAAAATTTGAAAGATATGCTCTTTCCAAAATCTCCCCAATATTGAGAAAAAACCTTGCCTCTATGGTGCTAAGAACCTATCTCTGATACCACTTGTTATGAAATAACTTGCACAATAGAAGAATATGATATGAAATATGCTACAAATAATTGATAACAATTATGAATAACAAGTCACTTTGAGGGGGGAAACCTCCAAATGTCTCTAATGAGAACACACTTCACAATTGATGATAAAATAAGACTCACGACCTCCTATATAAGACCTAGGCCGACCCAACCAACTAAATAATAATATAATAACGATAACATGACTTAAGTAGGAGTTAAGATAGCCACAAGTTGACTATTCATATCTTGATGTAGACTAATATTAAGGGCGTAACATATTTTTAGACTACAATTCACCAAATTAGAGAAGTGGAAGGTAAATACTAGAGAGGGCATGGTTTGGGGTAGCAAAACCTTTGCTAGCATTCTAGCTTACCTGTGCCAACCACCATACCATTCACCTCATGTGCCAACATCTAACTTACCTTCACCAATATCCTCTCTATGTGAAATGGAAGCTTTGAAACAAGCTGTGGACATCCCTAAAAGAAATGTGTGCTATAGAGTATGGTAAAATGTGTATGCATAAACAAGGCACATGAACTGTTTACCAACATGTCTCCCAGAAAATGTGATCTCCTGGAATGCCCAAATCACTCCCCCCCCCCCGCCTCTCCTCTGGATTTGATGATAAGGCTTTATTTTGAAAACCCCTCAAGTAGAAGAAACAAGTAGGTGTAAGGTTGATTTTCCGGGGTAGAAGATGTGTATAGAATGCAAGGGAATATGTAAAAACTGAGGATGCAAGGACTAGCACATGGCTGATTGACAGAGGGATTTAAGGAAACGTGGTGAAAATGCACGATATTCCTCCCCATTTGCCATGTTGTGTGCCTTTTTTTTGTTAAGGATAAACAAAATATAAGTATTTTATATCATCTATCTCTAATTAGAATAGGCTAAATGTTAAAAAGGGATAAATTTCATCCTATGTGTATATGCACAAATATGGATATAAAATTATAGATTCATGCATTTAAGCCCATGCTCACAATAATGTTATATTGTTTTAGTCAATATTGAATCTTTTGGAGCAAAATTTTATATACAAATGTACATTGGCATAATAACATAACAATTTGAGAACTATAATCATTGCTAAAAATCTTTCAAGGTAGAGTGACTATGATTTCACATCAAAATATGGTTTGAAGCTTATCTATTTAGAAAATAGGAAGGATTAATTCTAGAACTTGAATTAAGGCTTAATACTTAGACAATCATGATCTATTGCATATAATTTTCACTGAGAAGAGAAAATGATGAATTATTAAATCCTAAAAATGTTATCTAATGGGTCGGCCATAATTTTATAATTTCTTGGAATACATATTAGAAAGGATGACACACCCAAAATGTGACTTATTTTCTTGAGTTTTCATACATACAACAAGATGTCATTTTTCTTTAAATAGTTAATGTCTTTAGTTAGTCATTTCTAGCTTATCTTGAAGACTTTACATGGTTGAAGCTAACCTATGAGTTGATACATATGAATGATATGATAATTTTTGATATCATGAGATGTCTCTTGGGTAATGAATGGTTGGTCAAAATAGTAATATTGTGTGAGATGTTTGTGTCTAATGAAGCTATATTGGTACCATGTTTAAAAGTCCCAAGGATCCAAAAAAAATCATTTATAACCTTCTCCAATTCCTATTTATGCGTTCTTAAGGAATGACTAGAAATGATCAAGGCATGCTTAGATGCTAAAACTAAAACCTTTTATCTCCTATATATATAGATGCTAAAATTAATCATATATATATATATATGTATATATATACATACATATATGTATATATATATACATACATATATGTATATATATATATACATACATATATGTATATATATATACATATATGTATGTATATATATATGTATACACACACACACACACATATATATATTTGTTAAACAAAATACTGTTATCAAGTAATAAGTTAGAGTACAACAATTTATTGATAAACATTTATATTTATATATTCCTATATAAATGAGTATCAATTAAAAAACACACATTGAAAGGTATTTATTTGATTATCAAGCAAATTAACTATTCATTGAAATAAAATGAAACACAATGAATCACAAAATCACAAATAAATACTTACACAAAATTTCAAAATGATCGATACGGAGGGGCGCTACATCCTCCCCCCTTAGCATTGACTTACTCCTAGAAGTCACACAATGACAAATGCACAAGATCATATGCACAACAACACAATAAACTAACAACTGAACCAAAAACAACATCAATTAAACTATTAAGATCAATCGACATAATACAAAATGTTACCAAAACGGAAATGAGGTCACAAATAGATGACATCATCAAACATAAAAATGGGGTGACAAACTAGGACGAGGAACTTTCTTGTCAACTTTGATTTCCACATCATACCCATTGGGATTTATGAGGCTCACCCAATCCTGATAGTGTAGGTGAAGTCGAGGCTTGATACCTACAATCTTGCATAAAAGTAAACGTTGAGCAACATATATATATATAACAAACACATCATGAGAGTAAATTGCAGTGTAGCAGGGCACTCGCAAATGAGTGATGCTACATTGTTCCCCTCACCAAGACCTCAAATAGTAACAACATTGAGTACAATAACAAAATCATAAAACAATTGCATAACTACATAGTACATCATAAACATCCAAACAGAGTAACATAGTCATCCAAGCAAACTAAACTGTCAACCAAACTAGTCAAACTGGTGAAACAATCACTATCATATTCTTAAAGTTCACAAAATAACATGAAAAGTATCAGAATAGTGACAACACACGAGAGACATTACATTCATTCACAGGTTCTAATTATCATATACACTATATTTTTAATCATCATCTTAAGAAAACTAGTGATCTACAAATTAACATTACAATTAAGAATTACTAGCTATCATATGAAGGTTCTATAGACATACTTATTTTGAATATACCTCTTAAATATTTAACAACTAAGGTAAAACAATATGAAAAAATCAATATTCTAAAAGCTATTAAGATTATAAGTCCATTAGTAAGGCTAACGAGTAGTTTAAAGAACTAGTTAACAAAAATATTAGCCAATATTGCTTAATATGATATTAGTATGAGTAAAGACCAATTCTTCCACAATGCTGAACAAGGAAATCCTACTATGATAACTCATATCAAAGAAAACAATTTGATAAATTTACAACTAATTCATATTTTATGCTACTCTAAATGTGTGAATCTAACTAAGAAACATGAAAGACAAAACACCAAGGACACCTCAAGATTAGCCAAAAGAGAGTTACAACGAAAAGGAATGCAAATAAAATGAAACACAAAACACTTTTACCTCCCTTGTTGTTGAAACTTCTTTGATTGGCCCTTGCTTGGATGGGTTGTGTGCTCCTTAGATGATAGATTGAGTGATTAAAATGCAAGCTTCAATATGCAAAATGATGGACAAAAGATGGTTGAATGATCTAAAATGACTTGGACAACATGTAGTTGTGAGAGTGCAAAGTGTTGTGAAGGCAAAATGGCAGCATAAGGTTATGAAAATCAAAAGTGTTGTGGAAATGCCCTTGAGGAGGGGGTATTTATAGGAGAATTTGAATTCTCTAGAGAATTCAAGGGTCAAGATTGCTCCAACAAGGCCAAGATGAAGGGCTATGGTGGGTTGAGAACCCACAAGCCCTCACATCTTGACATGTGGAGGGTGAAATGGACAAGAGGATATGAGGTGGAGATGAGTTGTCAAAAAGGTACATGGGGTGGAAAAGGACATGCACCTTGGGGGATGAGAGGATTTCCACAAAAAGGGATTTCTTGTCCCCAAGTGGGAGTGAAAGGGACTTTTGAGGAATTTTAGAATTCCTCAAAAATCTACATGGGAAAAGGAAAGGTGGTTGGGAGGATAAATGTGAATTAAAAATTCACATTCATAGGATGATCTAGAGGATAAAAGGTGGGTTCTAAAAAGGTGGGACTTGGTCACATGTGGAGATTGTGACAAGTCCAAGGTTGGTCACATATGAAGATTGTGACAAGTCCAAAGTTCTAGAAGCCTTGGAAGGATGGAATGTGAATTAAAAATTCACATATAAAAGAGGGAAATCTAGGAAGAATTAAAAAGAATTAAAAATTACTTGGAGAATGATTAGGCTCAATTAATCAGTATTTAGAAGATAAATGAGGATTAGAAGCCAACTTGCAAAAGTTGGAGGATGTGACACATCCTAATAAAGGATTAGGCATGTGCACATCCTAATGAAAGAATTAGGAGATGGATTAGGATTAGATAGAAAATGACATGTGAGAATTAAATAAATGTAATATTTATTTAATTTATTTGTCAAGAAAAGAAGATTAAAAGAGGATAAAAGGTATTTAGTATTAATTGTACCTTGATTAATGAGAATTAAAGATAATTAAATAATAGAATATTATTTAATTGCTTTCGGACTCAAGAGGATGTTTAGGCGAAAGTGATAGAATTTGGATAAATTAAATTGTCAAATTTGGATGTCTACATTTTGCCCCTCTTTGAGATATTAGTGTTATGAGTAGCATCATTTCAAAGAATATTAAAATAGAACCTAGAAAGAAGATGGTTAGATTGGAAAGATGCCCCAGTCATCAAAGGTGACTAGGAAGGGAAAAAGAAAGTGATGAAAATTAGGGATGAAGGATGCCCCCTCGAGAGGACATGCGGGTTGAAGAGAACACGTGTGTGCTCTCGAAATAGATGATGTGATGCAAGGGGAGATGAGGAAGATGATGCAAGGTGATGGGGAAGAGAGTAAGTGATATGGAAATGGATGAAGCACAAATGGATTTGAGGACAAAAGATGATGTTGCCCCAGTCAAGGTACAAGCCAAAATGGGTTGATGATGGATGGAGTGTTGTCAATGAAGGATTGAAGGATCCCGAAACAACATGAGGATAGGGAAGGATACATCCCACTGAGTGGTATTGATGAGGGAAGGATACATCCCAAAACACCACAAAAGGATAGGGAGGAATACCTCCCG
This sequence comes from Sequoia sempervirens, assembly GCA_007258455.2. Lineage (NCBI taxonomy): Eukaryota > Viridiplantae > Streptophyta > Pinopsida > Cupressales > Cupressaceae > Sequoia > Sequoia sempervirens. The sequence continues at coordinate 15,328 of VDFB02053133.1, forward strand.
ATGATGATGAAAGTGTTGTTGATGAGGGAAGGATACATCCCAAAACAACACCGAAGGGATAGGGAATGATAATAATGGATGATGATGATGATGGGTCAAGGCTGGTAACAAGACTGAGAAGTAGACCAAAGATATGATTAGATGATTCGGGCTAAGTGGAATGGATGGAGATTGGATAGAGATAAGGATGAAGGATGAATGATGAATGGATGGGGGGATATATGCAAGACGATAGAATGGAGAATGAGATGCAATTCTAAATACAATTTATCATCTTTGGAGCACTGGTTTTTGCTATAGCATCAAACACAAGACACCAGGGTATGAAGAACCAAGGCGTAATTGTGTCTAATGCATCAAATAAACATAACAGACAAGAAGGCTATCCCAACACCCCAAAGTCACAAGACCTTGGTGGGACTGGTATGGAGATAACCACAAGCACAAAAGGATGCTTGACATAACTTACGAAACCACCGGGGGATCTTGGTGGGTACTATGGCGGACAGCAAAGAGACAAAATAGACATACAAAAAGATCCAAGATATGCCCCTATGTTGACCAATCAAAACACATAATATGATGGATTATGGCGGTCTTGATGATGATAAAGAGCTCAAATGATAAACAAAATCCAAAAGTATCAAAATATCACAATCAATTTCAAACGTCCATTGCCATAGGATCAAGGGGATGGATGGGATTGATGAGGTCTGTTAGGAAGGATGCATCATGTTGAGACCAAATATGATGGATACGAAACTAAAAGATCGTTATGATGCAGGATGTTCAAAATTGATTGGATCTCATGATACAAGTGGATCGCGTTTGTTAAGAACCAGCTAGATAAGGGCATAACTTGATGGCACGACACAAGGAAGACAAGACATGGGACTGACACACCCTAAAGACCTAGGGGCTCGAGGGCTGATCAAAGATCAGCCTTGCCTACGTAAAAGCGCAGAGCCCTCGTAGTTCGATGAAATGTGGATGACTGACCAAGATGGAGACATTGATGGATGGTAAAGATAGGATGGACAAAAGGAGAAAGACCGATGATAGACGATAGAGGACCAAAGTGGACAATGAAGATCGATGATGGAACCCCGGGGGCGGATCAAATGATCAACCTTGCCTACGTGAAAGCGCAGGGACAACGTAGTTCGACGAGACCAAAGGCAAACAATGGATAAAGGATGATAAGATGATAGGACAAGTGGATAAAAAGGTGGGACCGATACAACAAGATAGGATAGACCTAGTGGATTGGATAGGATGATGACGATCACATAAAGCTCAGGGATGGGATAGTTATCCAAAGCAGTAAAATGACTTGGGAGGATGATATGATAGATAGAGGAGGGATGAAAAGTGATAGGGGATTGGAAAGATGTGCAAGAGAAGCAGGGGTGATGACGATGAGATAAATGGCATTGGGTGGCATGGGGGGGGAGGCCTATAGCCAGATACCAATGACAAAGGATTGTGAGATGGGATGAGATGGGATGAGGATAAAGAGGAAAGAATGGATAGAGATATAGGGATGGGGATGGGAGGGATTGTTTGGATGGATAGGAATATAAGGATTGGGAGATGAAAGGGATGCTAGGATAGATGGAGAGATGGAAGGGATGCTAGGATATATGGGGAGATGGAAGGGATGCTATGATAGATGGATAGGATTGGGAGATGAAAGGGATGCTAGGATAGAGGGATACGAAGACAAGGATGGGCAGATGGAAGGGATGATGTGATAGATGGATAGGGACAAAAGGATTGGGAGATGAAGGGGATGCTAGGACAGAGGGATACGAAGACAAGGATGGGCAGATGGAAGGGATGCTAGGATAGATGGGGAGATGGAAGGGATGCTATGATAGATGGATAGGGACAGAAGGATTGGGAGATGAAAGGGATGCTAGGATAGATGGATACAAAGATATAAATGGGGAGATGGAAGGGATGCTATAAGAGATGGATAGGGAGATGAAGGGATGTTGTGATAGATGATGTCTCTAAGGACTATGTCACAAAGGAAGCAGATGCCCCTATTCTAGATATGTCATATATGAGGAGGCATGAAGGATAGAAGACAAGTGGATGGGAAGATAAAGGAGATAACTGAAGGAGGGTAGGATGGGTGACCAAGGAATATGATAGAGCATGGATGAAGGGAATATATACCAATAGGTGTCCAAAGCATGCATAGATAGGTGCCCCTATTTTGATCAAGATCACAAGAAAGATGGAGGGAATGGGAGATAAATGGGATATGATGGTAGGATGCGGCAGATAGGTGGGATGGGGGGAATTTATGAAGAGGACGAATAACAGGAAGATGGGTGCATAGCTGGAAGCATAGCGGATGGAGGGAATGCATATCAGGAAGTTGCCCCCAAGTGCAGACGAGGATTTTACGCATGACGCCTGTTTGCCAGGTTTTCATCATGGTACTTATCCAAGGTGCTTGTTTGCCAAGTTTTCACCATTGGATGGATTATTTCTCTTTACTTTTTCTTTTTCTCTTTTTTTTTTGACTTTTTTGACTTTTTTGACTTTTTGGATGTTATGCAGAAGGAGATGGGTAAGGACATGTGATAAGGATCAAGGTGTTAAGAGCCCATGTTTGAAGTGACTGTTGGATGTTGGTACAACCTTATGAGGATAAATGGATTATGCATGAGGATGAATTAGAGGGATTTGATGGGGTTGATACATGGGATAATGTATGGGATGTTGGAAAGGGTATGGATAGAATGATGGGGTGGATATGTGATGGGGAGATGAGTTCAAGACCAACATTGGCACATGTGGTGACGGATGTGAAAAAAAAAGATAATAGGATTAAGGGATGGAGAATGTAGGGGTAATGGAGGAGATGGGATGGTGAATTTCGGGACATAGGGACCCAAAACAGACGTAGGAGATGAAAGGGGTGTATTATTAGCTTGTGGATTAGCGCTTTGGATGTTCTTACTAATTTTTCATGTGATGGCATTGCGACTTTTTCTTGCTGGGATCACATGGTTTTGTGTTTCTTTGGTGGAGCCCTTTGTGGCTATGGATTTGATGTGTATTTTTCTTTTTCTTCACCATGTCTTTTTGGAGGGACATGGGAGCCTTAGATTCTATGTGGATGTTTGGATTTAGCCATTTTTCTTTATGTAAAAGCACTTTTAGTAAAATGGGATGGGTGTGAATGGATGGATGATGTGGAGGACACATGAATGGAGAGAGGGATGGAGGGTAGGATTTTTTAGGATGATATGTGGATGGATGATGTACAGTGCATTGCCTTTGTTGATCCTGATTAGGGAACATGAGAGTGGGATAGTTATGATGGGCGATATGGATAGGTGATGGATGGATGAAAGGATGGATAGGATGAGATGGAGGAGGTGATTTTGGGATATAAGGGCCCAAAATAGACTTAGGACTTGGAGGATATGGGATGGGGGATGAGGGAACATAAGGACCCAATATGGATGGAGCGGATGAAGGAGGAAGATGGACAGTTGTTTTGAGGTGATATGATAGAGGAGGAGGGATGGCAACATATGATCTGGTGGGGCGATGAGAAGAGCTGACATGTCTTTTGGAAAAGGCTCGTTGAGGACATTTAGAGGTTGTACCAACATTTTTGGATTGCAAGTCATGAGTAGTACATCCAAGACCTTGCGGATACAAGTGTTCTTTAGCTTGGATGGGCTCTATAATACCTTGCTCATGAAGGCCTAAACCTTTTCCTTGATAGTTCATTTTCTTGAGTATTCGATCTAGGACAGGATTTTTGTTATTCTGGAAGAATGATGCGAGTTCATTATTAGGTGGAAGGGGAGGGTTGGTGTATATGTTTTGTTTTTCTTAGAGGGAGACCACCATGGAGGGAATGTGGGGAGGGACCAAGGGGATA
>VDFB02053134.1:0-30359 GCA_007258455.2 Sequoia sempervirens
CTGCTCCAATGTTTCTCCTTTGTTTTCTTCCTTCTCTCTTTTACTAGGCTGATCAGGGTTTTGTATCTCTTTGTGTAATTCCTTCACTTCCTCTTTTTGGATAGGCTTCTGTTCACTTTTATCATACAATTATTTTCTAATTTCTTCATAGTTCCTTTAGTCACCTTTTGATCCTTCATAAAAATTCCCCTAGGGACACTGTCCTCATTTACTGTTCTGTTTCTCACCCAATATTTACTCCTTGCTTCCTCAACTGCAGCAACAATTAGTCTCTCTATCTCCTCTTCAATGAATCTCCTCATGCTACATTGAGTAAGCACCTCAATGGAATGTGGCCCTATATAGTCTTCTTCAAAATCAGAAAGGACCTATTGTTCAGCCATATGGACATTATACCTCTGATCTAAAACATCATACTCATAACCTTCATCCTCTGAAGATGAGTACCTCTCTTCCACATGGTGAAAAGTATTTGAAGTCAAATACACTTTGTGATCTTCTCCATTATTTTCCATCAACATTCCCTCCTCATGCATCCTTTGAGCTACAATAAAATAGTCTGGAGAATGTGGCTTATCACAAGCTTCACAAAAGTAATTGCTACTCACCATATAGGTTCCCTTCTTGCTCAATGGATCAAGAGTCTCTTTGTTTCTTGGCCTAGCTGTTATAGGTTTTCCATCCTTCCAGTTCGTATTATATGGCATGTCATACAACCTCAGCCTTTCATTTATGTATGTGTTTTCCTATCTGTACTGATAATTATTGCTTTGTTGAGGAGCTCTAGGGTTATCTCTTTTATTGATCATACCTACAACCTTCCTGTTGTTTTCAATTGTCAGTGCTATCTTCTGAGCTTTAGCTAGATCTCTTGGGACCCTATTTCTTAGTTCATACCCTATTTTAGGATCAAATGCATTTAAATAAAAACTCAATGCTATAGAATCTAGCAACCTTGATCCAGGAGGTACTTTAGTCTGCAACTTGTTGAATCTTCGGTTGAAATCATAAATTGAATCATTCTAATTTTTCTAAATTCGCATCAATTCATGAAGAGCTACATCTAGTGCATTTAGATTCTCATATTGCTCTAGGAATCTATCTTGAAATATTTGGAGAGAATTAATTAAGAGTGCTGGCAAGCTATTGAACCAATCCCTAGCATCTTCAAGAAGTGACATCATAAATAGCCTCATATGTAAATCTTCATATGGTACACCTATGTCTTGGATGAACACATTAAAATTATTTAAATGTTCTTCAGTAGTAATTGCATTACTCTCTATAAACTTAGGTACCAGACTTCTCCAGCTGCCATCCATAGGGTAAGGGCATAGATGAAACCTTATCAAATCAAACTGTTCAATCATTGTTGTATACTAGTGAGGGGGAGGAAAAGGCGGGTACTGATATTGGTTCATAGGATTGTTATATTGTGCATTATGTTATGGGACAAAAGGCTAACTATGAGGTGATTGCATATTTGTATGTTGTGTGGGAATATGAGGTGGATGATTTGGCTAATTATAGTGATTTCTTGTCTAATGGTGAGGAGACACGAGTGTATCAGAAGGCCCTACACTATGATTGCCCTGCTTATGAGGTGGTACATACATTGCGGGGGTAATCAGCTGTCTAAGAGGTAATTTGGGCTTTCAACAATGCAGCCCTAAGTTCCTCTATCTCCTTCCTCTGTGATTCAAACTATGCTTTTACTTCCTCAGGAAGCTCATGATCAATAAAGTCATTTTGGTTACCTTCCATCTTCTAATCATATTCATGTTGAATTCTGATTGATTCAACCTACAGTTCAGCTCTAAACTCAGCCTATTTCTGAGGATCAAGAAAAAATAAAGGATTTCTTTGATCTTCTGGAGTACAAGGCTCTGCACTCAAATTGTTTCTCCATGTATCATAGCAATCATATGTTTCACAATGTTCTCTTGATACTTTGTCTTTATCTATTAGGCACATATCCTCACTTATCCCTTTTCCCTTATCAACCTTGTCATCTTTGTGTGTCCACTTACTGCTGCCAGCAGGAGCTCCAGTATGACCTCCTCTATATTGAGATCTTCTTCCATTCATGTTTGAACAGCGGCAAAATTTCTATCAGAGTCGCCACTCACTTTTGTCAAAAATGAGAAAAACTTGATATTTCTTATTCCCAGCAGAGTCTGTATAAAGTTACTAACTCTATGATTAAGGCCTTGATTTTGAATGTATCCCCAACAGAGTTGCCAATTTGTTAGCTCTCAAAAATGCAAGCAGAATGCCTCGAGAGGTTGCTAATCTCTTGATATGCTTCAGGGTAACAGACAAGGTTAAAAGAATTCAACCTTCTACTCTTCAAGTGCTGCTAGACCTAGGCGGGTGTACCTTTTTCAATGAAGCAGACTTGACTTATGGTTATCCTTCTTGCAATGATTTTCCCACAATGGCAGATGCAAGTGAACAAATGAATTCAAGTGCTATAGCAATCTTCTTAATCTAAATCCTAAAATGCTCAATTAACAAATATAAAGAGATTAAATGCATCTTAATGATGAAACTACAGAGACCAATGCCTTATTGAGTATGCAGAGTCAAATGAAATCAAGATGAGCAACACTCTTTGGAGAAAACTCAAATTATCTGGCATACATTTTGTTTACAACTTGTATAAACATGCAATAATGTAACTACTAAGCTCTACTTTAACAATCCAAATGAATCTCTCTGATTACTATGATCAATTAAAAGGATTTAATCTTTGCTTGAAAGAACCAATCGATTAACCACACATAAACAACAAATTTGCACTGATGAATTGAATATAAACTTGTTATATCAATTTAAACAATCAGAAAGAATCCATATTGGAGACAACTTAGAAATACTTTCATTAAATTCAACAGATAATTGATACCAAAAATGTACAGCAACATCAATTGACTTTCATAAATACCTCCATTTTGAAAACATGCATCAATAGTCTCTTATCTAAGAATTTTATTCTACTCTATCTACTTGTTGTGTATCAAATATCTAATAGCTGATGATTATTTTACAGTTACAAACTACCTATTTATACACTAGCATCAGAAAAATATATCATATTGAGATCCCATGTTGGCCAACTGCTGAATTCAGGCTTATTTCATGTTGGCCTACAATGGTAATAGAACATCCACATGTCAGCCACAATATTTGAATTTTTGTTAATCTCACTGGAATAGTCACCAAGAAAAACCTGTAAGTATGTCGAAGGCAATTCAATCGCTATAGTCGCCCCATGCTTTATTCGCTTTCACCGTGACATATCTGAGTCGGGGAGATGTCATTTAGATCTCTTTATGTTTCCTCGAGAGTTTTTTTACCCTTCACGCTTTGCTGTAACACTCTAATATCGGGGAGACATCTTGTATATTACATTATGTTTCATCAAGAGCCCTTGTATCCTTTAATGTGTTACTCATTCGCTGAGACACCAGCAAGTTTCTCACTGAGATGGCGTTTTGTTTCATTTACTATCGCTATAGCCTTCTGGTATCAGAGAGACATCTCACACAGCAACCAATGTGTTACCGAAAATCATTATTCACTCTGAGTCACCGAGACAAAAGCACACTCTCACCGAGATGTATCTTTCATTCACCTTCACCAAGACAATGCATAGTCGAGGAGATGTTTTGTAGATTATCCTGTGTCCTACCAAAATACCCCAAGCTCACCTTAGGTTTTCAAGACAATACCAATCTCTCACTGAAATCCACCAATGAAATGTCGGCGATACCAAAGGTCACTCACCGAGACCTCACACTGCTATCGCTTAGTTTGGCTGAAACAACCTTAAACTCCTCCTGATATGTATTTACCCATCAGCGGTTGACAAGACCAAGTGAGTTTTGCCAAGATGCTTCACTGAAGGAAATATTTTGCCGATATATGAATGCACCCACCACAACTCAGTGGGACACAATGTATTCAATGAAACACCACCATGATGACCAAACTCCTGCCAAAATGTTTCATCTTCCTCGTTGCAAAAACCATGTGAATGTCATGTCGATAGGTTCCTGCAAGCTAACTTCAATCGCTATGACACCAAAAATGTCTTGCCGATAGGCAACATAGATGTTTATCAGAAAAATGGATCAGGGAGACCCAGATAGACTTATGCTGATATGGACCACAACATGAAAAATGCATGACCCGATGGATTTTGGGATAAATATAGGAAAAATGCAAACAAAATGTCATGATGCAAGGCCCCTGTGCTTATGATGAGGACACATATGGAAACTCAGGGGAATGAAAAATATATAAAATCATCAGATTTTTACAGTTCCAAAACCACATGCAAAATCAATATAGAGAATCCACATAATATTCCAATGTCATTAAAACTTGCAGAAATAGGATTAAGCCCAATGTTTATTGTTTGAGGAAAACATTAGGAAAATATCAACATTTAACATCAAAGTCCATGACAACTTCCATCAAATAAAGTATAGATGCTACCCAAAATTGGACCAAAAACTAGGCTCATCACTCCCCCAACCTAACATTTTGTCGGTCCTCCAGTAGGGGAAGGTTTATTCTTTTGCTTTGTCAAAGCTCTAAAATTTGCAATTGATAGTTGTCGAACATTAGTGGCTATTGAGCGTGAATCAGGGTCCCAATAGAATCCTCCCAATCTATCCAATCTGCTCCATCTCTATTTTTCTACAGCAATGTCATACTGGTAGAATTTGAATTTTGGCATGGGCCACATGAGAATGGGTGGATGGAAAGTCAGGGGTAGCCAAAATCACCCCTTCTTTCTCCCAATCTGAATATACCTATCAATTCTTTTAGTGTTGCAACATAATTGTGGATGGAATGATGTTCAACCTACTTCAGCTCATCAATTAGGTTATTCCATCATTGTGATAAGTATCTTCTCATACATTCCTCTTTTTATGTTGCCTTTACCTCATACTCACTATAAACTGCCTCAATCCAAGGCATAATCCTGATGCCATAACTAGGTCTAAGAAGCATCCTAAGCCATTCCTTGTAAATATCCTTAGGGTTGCTTGATTCAACCCTAATGGGAAAAAGGGATTGTAGACTCCAATTGCTTATAAGCCCCATGTTGTTTTCCCCAACTAATCTCATTTTGTAACCAAGACATAAATGCCCTTAATTGGACATCTGCAACATAAAACAGCAAATTCCAATCATGGTCTTGAGTTACAACATAATTATACAAATAAAACTCACACAAAAATTCATCATTTCATGGGATAAAATTTGATAAGCATTGAAAAATTCATTAGGAGTGTCAATAGAAGGATTCAAACCTAAGACAATCCTTGATAGCTTAAAAGAGAGATATTTCTCTTTTAGGTGTAGAGCATAGACCCTTGGAGGGGTCCTACATTCCCAAATATATGGTACCAAGGTTGCCATATCATCCACCCTCCTTTTTAGGGTGCAAATTTTTGCATCCTTATCTTCAATCTCCTCATCCCTCTTTTGTATTTCCTTTTTCAATTTTTGTTTTTCCTTTTTCCATTATCCCTCCCTCCTTTGTATTTCTTTCCATAAATTCAAAATTGTTGTATGTATTCTAAAATTAGGAGGATTATGAATTCTGACTAGTATTTTTGTTGATGGTTTCTCCTCATATAGTACTATCTGCATGGAATTAGGTTGTCCAGTTGTCTCTGGCTACAAAGGTACTATTTCTTCTCCCACTTCTTGTTGTAGGGGCTCTTGTTCTTGTTTTTGTTGTGGTTGCAAGAAGTCTTGCTTTGGTTTTGGCTATTATTGCAGGACCTCTTGCTGGAGGACTTCTTGCTCACACTACAATAAAACCTGATTTTCCTTAAACTCTTCTGCAATGTTAGCAATATTGTCCAGTATTATATTTGTTGTTCTCTCAAATATGTCTTCTTCTTTGACATTCTCCTACCCCATTAGAGCTTTAGCGTCCTCATGTGATGTCTCACCAGGCTTATTGATTTCCTATGGAGGCGTACGAATCACTAGCCTAGCTGGTCTTGACTTCTTGGGAGGTCTCTCACATTAAACTTTGGTTGCAGTATGAATAGTTTCAGCCTTCCTCTTCTTAGAACTTGGCACCTTTCTCTCTATTGGTTGCCTTTTGGCATTTCCTTTTCTTGTTTCTACTTCTCTCTTTTGTGCCCTAGTTTTCATCAGGGTGCCAATTGGAATGTCATCATCAAAATTTGAGGAGGAACTTTCTTTTTTGAGTGCTCTATTCTAGAAGAACTAATTTCTATGGTTTCTTCTATTGTAGGAGGGTTTGCACTAGGTCCTGCACCAGAGGTTGAAGCACCACGAGTGGATTCAGCCATGCTCAATCTCCTACTAGGCCTATGAGGTTGAGGAAAAACCCTAGGTTGCAAGTGCTCAAGTCTAATTTGATCAACATTTATAAATTATTCCTAAGTCATTCCAAACACATCATGCAGAGACTTTTCAACTAGAAATTAAATCAAACAATGATGGGAAAAAAAAATGTCCCTACCTTTATGGTTCTCGGTTGCCATGATTGAGAGAAGATTGTATAGCATGTTAGTCACATTCATTCTCATTTTGTGCCTCATGTGACTAGAGAGTTTGAAGTGTACTAAATGCAGGTTTGACAGATGATCTTCACAGGTGAGATACCTTATAATGTAGATGGTTGCCTATTTCCATGGTTTAGGTAGAGAGGTTCTTTTTGCACCTTGTTTATCCACGTTGATTTGAGAGTCACCATGTACTGTAAATTTGGCCCTAGCTGACCTGGTGTATCTGGAGGTAGGGTAATGTTTGCCATCATTAGGTAGCCCTCTAACCTCTATAATTCTTTCCTTAGTTTCCAAAACCTCCAACCCTTTTACTGTGGCTTTTCCTTTATAAAATGTATGGGTGGGGCGAGTGCATGAAGTTGGGTACCAATTTTCTGGCCACTTTTGAAAAAAGTTTTTAAAAACGCGCTTGCATTATAACGCGCTCGCGTTATAACGCACTTGCATTATTTCACATTAAAAAAAAAAAAAAAAAGTGAAAGTATTTGCCTTGGAATTTACCAACCCAAAGGATTGGAGAGAATTCCCAATAAGGCCAAAGATGTGTTTTTGCAAATTCTATAATTTTTCACATAATTGGGTTCATGCTCACCATCAAGATTGCATCTAGTTCAATATCAACAAAATTGAAAACATGGGTAATGTTAAGTTCTCTCTTAGCTATCCAACTATATAATTTTTTTTACTTTTTGACAATTTTAAGCCTTTCATCCATAATTTCTTCTGTTTGTATGTCTGTTTTTTTTTCAAAAAATAGTGTTTGGTGTTTTTTTTGTTATAAATTAACCATTCATCAAAATTTCAAATAAATTACATTTTTAGAAACTAGACTCCATTCTACAATTAAAAAATAAAAAATAAAAAAATCAATTACTTTCCAAAATTTGTAGGGGGAGCACGACCAAAATTCTATTTTTTAGGAATTGCCCACTTAGAAAATTAGTAAAAAATTAAATATTCATTAAGAAATTATCAAAAAAATTGTGCAACAACTAGATGCTGTTAGCTAACTTCTGACCATAGTGATTTTAAAAATACTACAAAAAAATTTCACCATGCTCAGGTCATACAAGAGTTGCTATGTTATGTTTTTCTAACAAAAACAACACCAATTTGTATACATCCCTCTTTTGAACCCCTTAATCTCAACCATTTTCAAAATAAATTAGTAGTTTAGAAATTAGACTCAGAGCACTTTGATCCTTGTTTATGTTCCATCTCAAAATTTTGAGTGTAACTATCCTCAATTTCATGTCCAAGGTTAGCATTTCCTGATTTCAGAAAAAAAGTGGCCACTTAAACCCCCTTTTGGGGAACCATCTTGGTGCACTTACCCGGTGAATTCTTGTGCAATGCTTTCATCAAAACCATCTAGCTTCAAAAAGTAATCTAACCATCCATATTTTCTAAATTCGGTCAGGCATTGTGCATTTTTCAATAAAACATCATGAAATGAGGGCTCATTTCAAAATAACCCTCCTCCCATTATTTGCAATCAACTATCACACTACAATTTTTTTTTCCTGCAATTCCTATCTGAAATCCAAACACCTTCCTACAATACCTACTAAATTTCCAGTGTCAATATCAACTGAATTTTCCCTTTATTTGGTTTTACCTTTTTGCCTGCAACTCAGGATTATGACAGAGTCAATAATCGTATGAAAAGGAGTGATAAAGGTGAACTATGATGGGAAGAAATGGAAATTGCAATTATTGTCACTTCACACATGTGAGTTGTCCTTTCACTCAGATTTCAAATTGGATCATTTTTATTTTTTTGATGTAGCCTAGCATAAATTAACACATGGGTAATATATTTGCATCTTTTTCTTTCCCCCCCAACCTAAATTTGGACATGTGTCTGCACATGCGAGATGGGAGTGGTGATTTGACATGGAATAATGACATGTTATATGAACGTCTATACTAACGTACAGTGATTAAATGAATTCACTTAAAAGATGATTAAAAGATAGAACTTAATCCACATATACTTGAATGTGTGGAGGATTTGTTGCAAAGATCATAAAGAAAGTATCATTTTCTTTTTATGGAAATAAAGTGAGAAATTAATGAAAATGAAGTGGAATGAGGTGAGACAGAATGAAGTGATGGAAGAGAGAGAAAGGTGGTGATGGATGGGTGAATAGGAGGATGGGTGAAGAAATGGACTTCCACAAGAGAAGTCTATGTTATGACAAGTACATACCTTAATTAGCCAGAAGGAGGGATACTAGGTCCACTTCATTTGGCTGCAAGAAGCTCAGGTGTTAAATGATGGGTGAATTGTTGCAGGAACTCTTCTTTGGAAGCTGGCTTGTGATATAATTTGAGGTGATGACCATTAACAAGTAACTTGAATATAACAGTTTCAATAGTAGTAAGTTGAAAAAATCCATTAGGAAAGATCTCAATGACTTCATATGGTCCTAGCCACCTTGTCTTCAATTTTCTTGCATTGTCCTGATATCTTGAGTCATAGAGTAGGGCCCAATATCCTAGTTGGAATTTCTTATCCATAATAAATTTTTCATCCCACTTGATTTTATAATTCTACACTACTTCTATATGATGCACGGCTGCTCTCCTTATCTCATCCAAAGTATTTAGCTGCATGATTCTTTCTCTTCGTGCCTCAGAAATATCCATCCCCAAATCTACTACAGTTTGAAGAGTCTTATATTCAAATTCATTAGGCATCATGGCTATCTTTCCATATAACAACTCAAATGGAGTGAAGCATGTAGTTATTTTCCAAGTTGTCCTATAGGCCTAAATAGCTTCTGGTAATCTGTTTTCCCAATCCTTTCTATGAATAGCTACCATTTTGGTTAGAATGACTTCAATTTCTCTATTGGTCACCTCAACTTGGCCATTAGCCTGGAGTGATAAGGAGTAAAATTCCTATGCCTTATGTTGTAATCATTAAAGAGTGTCATAACAAGGGTTGATGTGAACTGATCTGCTTGACTAGTCATGAATTCTCTTGGAACTCCATATCTTGTGAAAATCTCCTCATAAATTTTTTTTACAACTTTGTTATCTCTTGCATGCTTCATGGCCCTAACTTCTACCCACTTTTACACACAATCACTACATACCAATATATAAGACTTACCATTTTATGGAGGGTCAATGAGTCCCACAAAATCCAATCCCCACTAGTCAAAGGGAGTGATTACTACCTAAGGGAAAAGTGGCATCTCATCAGATCTAGTTGGTTTGCCTATTCTTTGACATCTATCAAATTTGCTGGTATACCTTCATGCATCCTTGTGGAGTGTTGGCCAGTAATATCTTGTGTTCAAAATCTTCATTGCTATCCTCTTGGCTGCAAATTGTCCTATACACTTAGTTCATTATGGTATGCATGAAAAATGTCATATGTCTCATCTTCTCTCACACATCTCCTCATGACATGGTCTAGTCTAGTATAAAACAAGCATTCATCAATCTAGGAGAAAGGAAAATATTTTTCAATGAGTGCCCTTTTCTCTTTTGGAGAGAAGTGAGAAGAAACCCTACCTGTGATCAAATAATTGGCTATGTTAGCATACTAGGGTGTTTATATACTGAGGGAGAATAGATTCTCATTGGGAAAAGATTCATCCATGGGCTAATTGTCTTTTGATGTAGTCAGCCTTGAAAGAAAATCTTCAACAACATTGACCTTCCCTGGCTTATCCACGATGGTTATATCAAACTCTTGCATCAACAATAATCATCATCCCAACCTAATTGTGATCAAATTTTTATTCATGAGATATCTAATGGTTGCATGATCAGTGTGCACAATGATTTGGTAACCCATTATGTAATGTTTAAATTTTTTTAGTGCATAAATGACTGTAAGCATTTCTTTCTTTGTCACTATATAATTTAATTAAGCTCCTTTTAAATTTTTGTTGGCAAAGTAAATAACATTTTCAATAGCTCCTTCTTTCTATCCTAAGACTTCTCCTATGGCATAATCTGATGCATTAGTATGGATGTGGAAAGGAAGTTCTCAATTAGTCCCTTTGAGTATAGAAGCATGAGTCAAAGTTTCCTTCAAGTTAGAAAATGCCTTGTTACAAGTTTCAATCCACTAGAATTGAGCATCTTTAATGAGAAGAGTATATAATGGTGTTGTCACGTTGCTGAAATCCTTGATGAAATGCCTATAATATCTTGTATGACTCAAGAAACTCCTAACATCCTTATATTTTGCAGGTGTGGGTAGATTTGTGATTACCTCAATCTTTGCAGGATCCACTTGAATTCCCTTATGGGAGATGTAGTGGCCAAGAACTACACCTTCCTACATCATCATGAAGCACTTTTGACTATTTAGGGATAGGTTTTGGGGGTCACATCTTTGTAGGACTCTCTTGATATTTTCCAAGGCTTGATTAAAATCAACACCATAAGTGGTAAAGTCATCCATATAAATTTTTATGCAATCATAAGAAATGTTTGAGAATATGCTAATGACCACCATCTGAAAGGTTGCAAGTGCATTGCATAAGCCAAATGGGAGTATTGAATAGGAATAGGTCCCCCATGGATAATTAAATGTGGTCTTCTTCTGGTCCTCTGGTGCAATTTGGATTTGGTTGTAGCCGTTGAATCCATCTAGAAAACAAAATTAGTGCTTTCCTACAAATGTGTCCAAAACTTGATCAATGAAGGGTAAGGGAAAGTGGTCCTTCTTGGTGGTAGCATTAAGTTCCCTGTAATCAACACAAACTTTCCATTTCCCTCCTTTCTTAGGAACAATCATTAATGGAGACACCTACTAACTATCTAAAATGGAGTAGATAAATATTGCATCTGGTAATTTCTGTAGTTCCCCTTTTACAATTTATCTTAGTGCAGGGCTAATTCTTCTTTGTGGCTATCTTACTGGAGATAAATCATCTCTAATGTAATTTTTTTGTGTACAAATTTTAGGGTCCAATCCCTTCATATCATGATAATCCCATGCAAATGCATGTTGATGTGTCCTTAATAAGTTTTCCAATAACAATTGTTGTTCTTCACTTAATTTACTGTTAACATTTAGATATTTTCCTTCTAACACCTATACTTGTGTAGTTAACTATATTATGGTTTCTTCATTAACACATGGTACCTTTAGTTCATATGGCAACAATGTATAGGACATACCTATTGCTGCAGGAAGTTTGTCTACAGGAACAATCGCTTCAAGAAGAGTGGCTATAGGAAGAACGCCTGCAAGAAAAGTGGCTACAGGAAGAGCATGCAAAAGTGTCTTGGATAATGGACTTGAAAGGGGTTGGTAGAGTATTTCCTAAATGCAAGTGGATGTCACTTACACTTACAACATATGCAGGGAATTGATTTGAATTAGTAGAGTATGGATTTGAGCTTTGATTAGGTGCATTTGAGCTTGGATTAGCAGGTGCAGGCATTATAGTAGGCTGCTAGGGTTGAGAAGGTGGTTGCATGTAACTGGTTGTCTAGGCAAGCCATTGTTGTCCTCCCCTCCATTGATTTTTTTGTTTCCAATTTCCTAGAGGTGGATGTCAATGCCCTTGAAATTGTTGTCAATTCCCTCAAGGTTGCTGCCACTGGGGTGGAGAGTTTTGATGATTGGCCAAGCATTTGGAGGGTTACTCCAAGGCTATGGTGGATATCCTCCATAGCTAGATGGATATGGAGGTTTTCATTTGTTACAAGATGAATAGGAATTAAAATATGGTTGAGCATAAGATAGTGGATCTGGTGGCATACCTTGTCTTGGAGCCCAATGTTTCCTTTGTGCAACATAGTAGACTTGGTCTTCTTTAATGTAAACTAGTTTGAACTCAGGTGGAATATGCTTGCTTTCAAAATTATCTACCATCTTGCATCTGTAGTCCCTCTTTTTATGTCTATTGTGGGGGAAATATTCTGTCAACATTGCCTCTACCTCCTCTTGCTTCCTCTTGTCCTAAAGTGTATCTAGCTGAGTAGCTAGATTATTTATAATGTCTTGCTTGATGTTTTTCAGCAAATGAGTAATCTCCATTCTTGAAACTCCACTGGTAGTTGACTTATCCATGGAAGATTGGTAAGCTCCCCCTTTCTTTGAAGCTTCCCTAGAGTAGTTCTAGCATAGTTTCTTGATATATTCCAAAGGAACTTGGGAGATATTTCCTCCTCCCATGAAGTCCAAGGCATCAGTGCATCTATCATTGATTCCTCTTAGGAAAAGCAACTTTTGTTAGTTTTCATTGAGTGTATGGTATGGAGATTTTTGTAGGAAAAATAGAAACCTTGCAATATAATATTTTAGGCTCCCATCTTCCTTTTGCCACATCCTGAAAATGTCACCTCCTCTCATGTTGTTTCCCCTACAATATTCCTTGTATTTCTTAAGGAATTTTGTCTTAATGTCTTCCCAATTTTCCATAGTATCTTTGCCTAGGATCATGAACCATCTTAATGCAGCCTCCTTAAAAGTGGTAGGAAATAGCTTAAGCCTATAGGCATTAGTAGTATATAATCATAACTCCTGTAGAGTATGTCAAACTCAAATAAAAAGGTATCGGGATCTTTTGTGACAAGTCCATAAAGCTTGGGGAGTGTTGAAGTAGGGATGTTCTTGATGTTGTCAACTTTATTTTGATGGGTAATGGGGAAAGGAAAAGCTGGTTGGTGAGGTCTATTCCTATTTACATCACCCATGCCTGCTTGATGTACTTCCAAAGCTAAGGGCTTCTCAAGCTAATTTTGTTCTTCACAGGAGACTTTAGAGCTAGTCAAATCAGGAAATGCATCAAAACCATCCAGATCAACAAAGGGGTGTGGGTCTTCTTCTTCTCTTGGAAAGTTCTAATATTCAACTAGATGGAATGGATTAGGATTTTTAGGAAGGAATCTCACATAAGCATCCCTTCTCCTTCCTCTATGCATTCGGTATCACTCACTATCAGCCAATGTACACAAAGAATTGGTAAAGAATAAGGGAGGTCATTATTTCCTAAATGAGGATATACTAAGAACAACTTCCAAAAATACTATAGCAAGAAAAACTACCAATGACTCCAAAGAACTTCCTAGTTTGACAGCATCCCCGACTAGGGCACCAAAAAATGTTGGCCTCCTACAATGATTTAATAACTAAGCCCTTATAGCCATGATTCAGAGATTGTACATCTAACCTAAATATCTATTTCAATCATCATGAAGGTGCATTTAACTTTTCAACCTAGGGACGTGAACTTGAAATGGATCAACATTATATGTGCACTAGGAACCTAAAGTGGCCATTTTCATTCTATAGCTAAAGAACTGAGAATACTCAAAGTAAATTTCTTAGAAGGGAATACCATAAATTCCAATCATCAATCAAAAACTAAATAAAAATAAAATGTGTAACATAAATGAAATTTTGAGCAACAAACAAGGCACTACTATGTATGCTTTGGCTACAGGAACAATCACATAATGGAATTCTAGTGGTTGCAGGAACAGTCGGTGCCAGACTTATAACTAATTGCTAAACAACAAGTAATACTAAACTAAGAGGACAAATTACTCACCAAGTGGGCCTCCTTGGATAAGCATCCTCTAAAACTAATGATTACTCAGATGCTCGAACTCAACACTTTATTTTTTTTCACTATAAATCATGAGTACAAAAGACTAATGTATCTGTATTACTGAAAACTTGAGAAAGCAAGTATAATATCAAATCATGCAACTCCTAAAGAAGGAGCATCATGTATTTATTTATACTATCAACTAGAGAATCTAGTCAACTCCACGACTGGGAGGACACCATTTAGGGAAAATAGAGAAAGTGGAGTGGCAGCAGTTACATGTGCATGGAATCTAGTTAGACACATAGGTCCAAACATAGATTTAGCACAGTGGTAATTCTTGTGTTTTCCCAATCATTAAATTACACTACAAGGTGGTTACATTAGGTTGCATGAGGAATCTTTTGCCATCGACCTCCTTTGACCTTGAGTGATTCCTTTAATGGACGTTATGGTGCATGCCCAACTAGCGGTGTCTTCCTCAACTTAGCATCCCCAAATTAAATCTGCATGGTAATGTCAATACGCACAATAATTGCATCTCTATAACCACCTTAAGGAACATTCATTAACCACATGCAAAATCAATATAGATAATCCATATAATATGCCAATGTCATTAAAACTTGCAAAAATAGGATTAAGCCCAATGTCTATGGTTTGAGGAAAACATTAGGAAAATATTAACATTTAACATAAAATTCCATGACAATTGCCATCAAATAAACTATAAATTCCACCCAAAATTTGACCAAAAACTAGGCGCATCACTATGAAGTTGATATTTGAAGATTGAATAAGGGTACAAGAGAAATGTATCACTCCCTTGTATTTCCTTGTTGAACATCAAGTAAAACCATGCAAGGTATGCAACCTTTATCATGCCATCAGAAGAAGTTCTCTTTTCAGAGATATAAGCCATTAATATTTTTTGGTAATCAAGGTTTCCCTAACAAGATTCCTAATGATATTAGGAAACATTTACCTTGGTTTATAGGGAAAAATTCTAACTTAGATTCTAAACACCAAAATGCATTCATAGATTTAATGGAGAATTTTGAGATAGATCATGAGGATGTTGTCATGAAGTTGTTTTCCCAATCTTTAGAAGAAGATGCCAAAGACTGGTTCTCATATTTACCAGTGTGTTCTATAGCTTCAAGGAATTATTTCATGATAGTGTTTTTGGAGAAATTTGGTGAGAGGATTAGTCCAAGTGTGATAAGAAAAATATTTATGGAAATCCAAAGAGATGAAGAAGAGTTGGTTCCTACTTTTAACCTCAAATTTATTAAAGTGATAAGGAATATTCCTAAACATCTGAGACCTATAAATGCAGAATGTTTGATTGTGTAGCTAGGTGCATTTGATAGTGAGATGAGTTATTTGATAAGGGATAAGGAACCTAAAACATTACAACAGGCATATCACATTCCTATGGATAATTAAAACACTATGAAATACTCAATGATGAAGGGATATATGGCTGCAAGTGTTTGTTCTCTAGGTGCACATCATGTAGATGAAATGAATAAGGATGAAAAGGATGATCAATGTGATGATGTTTTTGATGTTTCATTATCTCCGCTCTCATAACATATTAATCATGGATAGACTCAGAATGGACTTCAACAATATTTAAGTAATTATAATATGGTATTGTTAATTCAAAGGTTCCACAACATGAAGAAACATAAAGAGGAATCATCATATGAGTTGTTAGCAAAGTTTTTGGATTCCTTGTTAGAGATTTCTAAAAAGTTATGACCTAAAGATTCAATATGCATTGACATATTCTATGTCATTTATGAGTTAAGGTTTAGTTCCTTACCAAAGGAATTGAAGCCTCAGGATTTTGATCAAATGATTGATTAGATCAGAATTGTTGAGGATGCTAATTATGACTATGAGCAAAAGATATGGTCTCAAAATAACAAGAGTGCTCACCTTATTAACAAAGATCAAGAAATGGGTAAAGAAGTTTCTGAGAATGAATTGACCTGCATAACAACATGGATGATGATAGTGGGTATGTGCAGGAACATGATGGGCCAAAAAGTGGCAATATGATGGGTATTTGTAGGATATGTGGCTAATGATTTTTTTAACCCAAAATTGATGAAACGAAAAGGGTTTTTAAAGGAGATTATCAAATTTCTACCAATATAAATTATGCTTTACTTTGAATTTAATAAATAATTATTATTTATTTTCTATTTGAATTACAACTAAAGTCTCAATTGATAGGCTGATTGAAAACATCTATAGCTTTCAAACAATATCACATTTTTTGAATCCAAACATGCATCACATCTATGCTTCACATACTATAATATTAACAAAAATAATTGAATTTCATGAAGTTTTGACCAAGTTAAAGTGGTCGACATACAATTTTTTATATTTTAAAATTTGCAATAAAACTCATAATTAATTATTTACTTGGAAAAAAATTATAAAAAATATGCATCACATCAAGACATGAGTCCTCTACTTATATCTAAAATATTATAAAGAAATTTTATGATTTTACCGTGGTTAGGTGGTTAGAACCTTCTTTATTTTCCCAAATGTAAGTACTTTAATATTTCAAACGATTTTGATATTTCACATTGCATTTTTTCACTTTTGTTTTAAAAGAAACCTAGTAGTTTAGAAACTACATTCAATTTGCTACAAATTATATTCTTATTTTTTAAAAAAGAAAACCTAGTAGTTTAGAAACTACATTCAATTTGCTACAAATTATATTCTTACATATTTTTGAAATAATATAGATAACTTATTCAAATTTTACGTCAAGTTGCCTAACTCTGTTTTTTTCTAAATTTTTGCCACTTAACGGCCTATTTTTTCCATGATGATCCTACACATACCCTAGGTCATATTTTCTAACACTATTGATGTACCTTTGAAGGTTAATAACCAAGGTAGTGAAGATGAAAATTTGGATTACTCTCACGAGGAGTACGAATCTCTTCGTGAGGAATAGTTCAAGGCATCCTTCTTTCCTGGAGAATATGATTGCGACAATGCTCATGAAATTTTTCCCTCACTAATAGATAAATAGATTTCATGTGATGGATTCTTGCAATATAATTCATCTTTTTTAGAATTGGAATATCTTGGTAATATGATTGGTGATAAATTTGAAGACAAGAATGTGTACATTCACTGCATGAAGCATGAACTTAGTGATAGGAGTGGTAATGCTAGTTAGCAGGGCCATGTTTATAAATGATTATATGAAACAAAAAATGGGATGTACATGTTTTATGGTAGAGATGGACATGATTGTTTGTAGCAGAAATCATGTTGAGGAAGGAAATGAAAAAATATACTCGATTGAACATAAGCAATGTTCAACTTGCAATCAGTCCTACACATGTGAGTCAACAAACCTATCACTTAAAGCTACATCTCAATATCCTACTACTGATCATATCAATTATGAACTAGTTGATCCATCCTTAGAAGAAGAAAAAATCATGTTGAACAATGATTTGAAGGAAGAATTGAATTATTAACCTGAAACAAAGATATTTTTTTATGCCTAGGATGGCATGGATAATGCTCTTTATGAAAATGACCCTGATTTAAGTAAGGGAAAAATTACTATGAAGTCTTGTGAATCAATTCCTTAGGGAAATGGAGCATTTGGCAACACAACTAGTTTATACTGTTTTGATGAATGTGAACACTAGCTTCAACAGAGGCCTATGTATGAATGTTTCTTGTTTATTACACAAAATAGATATGATATTTTCCCTTATAATGATAGTAATCAAGCATATTGTGAATGCTTCACTTTCCCTGTCCAGATGGATGGACATTTGATGGAATACAATTGCAAGCTGAGTCAAATATAATACTCCATTGGTCATTTGTTTTAGTTAATAATCAATCATAATTCACAACTGGACATGAAGGATAGTAGCAACAATAGGATCATAATGGTCAAGTCTAGTAATAGAGGCATGATTATAGGATGGGAAATTCATGAGAATATTTCTAGCCTTAGCATGATAGAGACAGTGGAAAATAAGGTTTTTGATCGGGGAAAATATCATCTCTATGTTTAGTGGCCTAGGGCCACCAAGTGAAGTTGAAGCCTTGTTGAATTGCAAGGTGCATATTGAAAACTTTCATCTTAGAGGAAGGCTTCAGAAAAGATGGAGGTTGAATCTCTTGTTTTAGGTTTTGTGGCCTATGTTAATACTGTGCATAAGTTGGTTGTTTTGGTCTAGTCTTCTTGCCTAGTCCAAGTAGGTCTTGGTTTTATTTTCTATGTTTGGTCTTCTTCACCTAAGATTTTAGGATCTCACCATGCCTGCAAAAGCCATGTGTCCCCAACAAGAGCCACTAATGGAACTCCTCAAAATTTTATTTGGTTACATTTTTAAACTTGCATTATTCAAATTTGACCCTCATTTTAGGCTTAGGGTTATGTCCTCATCATTTTTTTAGGGTTTGTGTTATCAAAACCCTTCCAAGTTAACCTTTGAGTCTAGAAACCCTTGGGCATTCTATTTCTAGATTGACTTGTTGCTCGCAATTTACAGTTGTTAAAGTCACCACTTATGCCATTAGAATCATTATTTTCACTAGCTTCCTGTGTTTAGATTTGTTAGTCACCAAATTCCTTTTCAACGCTTACATTTTCTAATGGTTAGGATTGAATTTCATATTTAATGACTTAAGTATGAGGTTTTTGTTCTTAAGGGTCAAGTTCTCATTGGCCTTGTAATGGCCCTCTTTTAAGGATAACATTTTTGGCATGTGTAGATTTTGGTTATAAAATGAGCATTTGATCATAACAGGTGAATCTTGACCATTCCCCGTGCGCCCACTCTGATTTATTCTTCATTAAAATATTTGAACAAGATGGTGAGCAGTATCCATGTGTCATGTTATGTAGTGTGACCATTACTTCTGGTAGGTCAACAAGTAGGGATTTGAAAAAGATCAATTATAGGTACCATGACACATATTTTCATCTGGACCGTTCCTCCCATGCCTATTTGTTTTATGCATTGAGGTGAAGTAATCAAATAGGCTAGAAAGCACTAGAAATGTGTTGCCTTTATGTGGTGGGTCTGATATCTTCTTTTGATCAGTGAATGATATCAAAGCAGAATCTACGGTGGTTGTTCAATGACGTGGTTGAATCTGCACTGCTCCCTGCCACCTTGTCAGACTTCATTTGATATTTATAAAATTTTATAGGCTATCAAGCATGATGACACCTATTGCTCCATGAAGGGGCCCACCAAGCTTTGGAGACAATGTATGTTGTATAAGGATGGAGATCAATAGTTGATGACAGGTGATGTCGGTCAATCCTGACCACTCCTCGCCATCCCATGAGTAGGCCACTTGCATCTCCCATTTCTTAGTAGGCAAGCGAGTGACTACCGCATGGAAGATTTCAAAGGCTCCAATGGAATTTAGTGGAGAAAAAGTACTGCTAGAATTTGGCCAAGAGTGATCTAAGATTAAGATGATGCCAAATTAGAACAAATTCTTGGGCACACATGTAAGATTTGGGAATTATTTTTTATTGCGACCATCAATTCTATTAGGCATTGGTACACATGGGAAGGTGAAACTGAAGTAAGGTAGAGTATGAGTTGATATTCCCAAGTTAAATCATGATATCTCCCTACTGTCTTGTTGTGATAAACTACAAGAAAATTAATTCCCATGGGTGAACAAGTAAATGTGACATGACAGGTTTTTTTAAACGCTAAGTGTGTGATTAATATGCAAACTAAGTGGGTGTCTATCAACATGAGTTATTCTGATTAGGGAGAAGTATTAAGTGCATGGATTTAAAATTTGTTATAATTAATCATTTAGACTAATTATCCATTGATTTATCTCAAAGTATGATCATCGGCTGAGGTTCAAAATCAAAGTAGTTGGTTGGCAGCTCTCTCACACAAGCTTTCTTGGATTATTAATGCAAACACTCTCCAATTTCTCTATTTAATGAATATTTCCTACTTGTTATTCTCGCCATTTGCTATTTGCAAGAATTAAGAGTCTAGGAATGAGTCTGTGAAGTGTTATTAGTGATTGTTCAATTTGAGCTAGCTATTGTTACATTAAGGGTGTTGTCTCTGTCCTGAGGAAATTTTATGAGTTACTGTGTCAAGAATGGGTAAGGTAAGTGTGTCTATCAACCTAGTCTGAAAATATAGAAGACTCAATCTCCTTGAGTCTCCAGATGACCTTCCCTAGAATGAATAGGATATGCCTAAAGTCCATATGACTGACAAAGAAAACAAGAGCTAATAAGAGGTCTGCACAGGGTGTTATCAAATGCACTTATAATCTAAGAAGAAGGACTGTCTCAAAATAATTGGCCAAGGGTAAGGAGAAGAAAATTGATAGGCCTGAGAGGGAAGTTGTGAGAAAGAATAAGTATCACCCGACTTACATGGGACATCATCATTCTCCCATTGAAGTCTTGGATGATCACTTTGATAGTGGAACTGAAACTGATTCATACTACCATCAATAGCTCATGGCCATGACCAATTTGGTTAATTCTGAGGGTGAGGTGGTGATGGATATTCCACTTTCAATAAGGA
Organism: Sequoia sempervirens; assembly: GCA_007258455.2. Classification (NCBI taxonomy): domain Eukaryota; kingdom Viridiplantae; phylum Streptophyta; class Pinopsida; order Cupressales; family Cupressaceae; genus Sequoia; species Sequoia sempervirens. The sequence goes on from VDFB02053134.1 coordinate 20,695, forward strand.
AACTAAGCGGGTGTGCTTAAGTACTCTGTTGTTGAACAAGCAGAGTAGCACATTTCTTTCTTTCTAAGTTGGTGCTTCATTTTTGGTCCTTTGTGTTGACTCGATTCCTTTTCGCTAGTTTGATAAATTTTTCTTTTGGTGTTGACGATGAGTTTTCAGGTTTAATATGTATGTGCATGTTTTTGATGCTACAACAACACCTTTTGGAAGGCTAGTGGGTCTTCTCCAACTAGCATTTTTTAGAATTTTTCTTTTTGCTTTCCCCTGTCCTACAAATAATTGCTTATAACCGTATTGGGAATATTTTGAATTCTGGTGAAATTAAAATTTTGAAATGAATGTGAAAAGAAATGTGTAATTCAACTCGATGCTTGTTGCTCCCTTATTCTATAAAAGGGATTTCAAGGATAATTACAAGAGGGAGGTCAATGGGTAGTTTTTCTTTGAAGGGGTCACACAAAAAATAGAAAACAATACTACTTTTTTGTTTGTATTTTCTAGGGATGAATTCAGTTAATATGTATATGGTTTTCTGATAATAATATTGATAATATATGACAAAGTAGTACAAAATCTTTACAGTTTGCTCTCTTAAGTACTATTTTACCAACTATGAATAATATAATCAATGTTTATCTTATTTCTCTCTATTGGTTTCCAATGGATGTACTTCTCTATTCATGCTTATTAATTCAATGAATTGATGTAAATGTGTTGGTGTGGAGCCTGATCAGTCTCCAAGTGGGAGATTGTTGGTATGTGATAAAAAAATTCCTCATTTTTGCATCATCACCGAAAAAGGGAAAAATCAAAAAGGAAAAAATCCAATTTTGGGTAAGTGCACCAAGATGGTTCCCAAAAAGGGGGCTTAAGTGGCCACTATTTTTCTAAAATTAGGAAATGTTGACCTTGGACATGAAATTGAGGATAGTTACACTCAAAATTTTGAGATGGAATAAAAACAAGGATCAAAGTGCTCCAAGTCTACTTTCTAAACTACTAATTTATTTTGAAAATGGTTGAGATTAAGGGATTCAAAAGATGGATGTCTAGAAATTGGTGTTGTTTTTGTCAGAAAAACATAACATAGCAACTCTTGTACGACCTGAGCACGGTGAACTTTTTTGTAGTATTTTTAAAATCACTATAGTCAGAAGTTAGCTAATAGAATCTAGTTGGTGCACAATTTTTCTGATAATTTTTTAATGAATATTTGATTTTTTACTAATTTTCTAAGTGGGCACTTCCTAAAAAGCAGAATTTTGGCCATGCTCCCCCTACAAATTTTTGAAAATAATTGATTTTTTTTCTTTTTTTTTTAAATTTGTAGAATGGAGTCTAGTTTCTAAAAATGTAATTTATTTAAAATTTTGATGAATGGTTAATTTATAACAAAAAACACTAAACATTGCTTTTGGAAAAGACAGACATAGAAACAAAAGAAATTATGGAAAAGAGAAACCTAACAATACCCATGTTTTCATTTTGTCAATATTGAACTAGATGCAATCTTGATGGTGAGCACGAACCTGATTATCTAAAAAATTGTAGAATTTGCAAAAACACGTCTCTAGCCTTGTTGGAAATGCCCTCCAAGCCTTTGGGTTGGTATTCCAAGGAAAATAATTTCACATTTTTCTTTGTTTTTAATGTGAAATAATGTGTGCGCATTATAACACACTCACATTATAACACTAGTGCATTTTAAAAAAAAAAATCATAAGTGGCTAGAAAATTGGTACCCACCCACCCTTTTGTAGAGCTCAAAATTTGAAGCTTCTAAACTTGATAAAGAGGTTTGATGAGTGTTCTGATTATGATGAAAAACATGATTATTCACAAGATTGTAATAATTTTTTACATTAGATAATAAAAGTATTGGATGGCTGTGGTTTGGTGGATGTAGCCTAGATTGGGTGAACCACGTTAAATTCTCTGTGTTATGATTTATTCTATGTGTGTTTTAGTTTCTCTGTTTATTACTTAAATCTACATTTAATTGTTAGATATCTACCATCTCTAACCCTAACAAGTGGTATCAGAGTGGGTTGTGTTTCGATTATCGTCTGTAGGAAAGTCTCACGGTTGAGTGGGAGCAATGGCAGATGAGGGTAAGAAGGTTGAGAAGTTTAATGGGCAGAACTATCAGTTATGGAAAATGTAGATGGAGGACTATCTCTATTAGAAGAGGATTTATGGTGGCCATTGGAGGAAAACCAAGAAACCCCAAGCAATGTTTGATGAGGACTTCAGAGTTTGGATAGAGAGCTCTTGGAAGTATTAGATCTATGCTTAGCTGTCGATGATGTTCAATATTACAAAAGCAAAGACAACTCAAAGGTTGATGATGCAAACCTTGGCGAAGTTATATGAAAAGCCTTCCACTTCGAATAAGGTATTTCTTATGAAGCATTTATTTAATATGAAAATGGTAGAAGGTGGGTCAGTTATTGATCATTTGAATGAGTTTAATACGGTCACCAATCAATTAACTTCTGTAAAAGTAAACTTTGATGAAGAAGTTAGGGCTCTTTTGATTCTGTGTTCTTTGCCTGAAAGCTGGAATAGCTTGGTTATGGCTATTAGCAATTCTATTTACGGTTCAAATTACATTAAAATTTAATGATATTTGTTGGTGTTATTTTGGTGAGGAAATTCATAGGAAAAGATTAGGTGGAACATCCACATCAAAGCGAGTGTTTTGAATACAAAAAGCAGGGGCAGAACAAAGGAGAGAGGAAACAATTCTAGAAATCATGGGAAGTCATGAGGAAAATCAAAGGACAGAAGGTCCCAATCTAGAGAAAAGAGGGATTGCTGGTACTGTGGTAAGCGAGGTCATTTGAAGAAAGATTGTTGGTCTCGGAAAAAGGATGGAGACAACAAGGAAGGAAGCAAAGAGGAAAATGTGGTAAGTAATAAATCTGATGAGGATGCTTTGATTCTTTCCCTTGATAATCATGATGATTCTTGGGTGTTAGATTCAGGGGCTTCATTTCATGCTACCCCCAATAGAAGTTATTTTCTTGATTATGTCGAAGGGGATTTTAGGTTGGTTTATTTAGGAGATAACGAACCCTGTTAGATAGTTGGAAAGGGAAGAATCAAGATTAAGTTGTAGAATGGGAATCATTGGCTACTATGTAAGGTAAGGCATGTTCCAAAGTTAAGCAGAAATTTAATTTTAGTAGGGCAACTAGATGATGAAGGTTGTGTTGTTACATTTAGTGATAAAAATTGGAAGATCACAAAGGGTGCCTTAGTGGTAGAAAAAGGTGTGAAAGTAGGCACCTTATATCTTTGTATAGGTCATATTGTTCCTTCTACTATAATTGTTATGAAAAAAGGTCAATGTTCAAGAACAGTTGTTGCAGTTCAGTAGGTAGAAGATCATACAGTTGTTGTGGACTCACGAGATCCAACCTTTGTAGCATAATAGACTTGGGCATATATGAGTGCAAAGATGCGAGAAAGTACTTCTAAGATTTCAAGTAATGTTTTGCAGTCTAAAATGTGTTAATCTGGATTTTACGTGAAAGTTGTGTGTATGGAAAACAAAAGAGAGTTAGTTTTCTCAAAGATGGGAAGCAAAAGAAAGATGAGAAATTGGAGCTTTTGCATACAGATGTATGGGGACCAGCTCAGGTATCTTCTCTCGGTGGCTCTCTGTATTATGTTACATTCATTGATGATGCAACTAGGAAGGTATGTATTTATTTCCTTAGGCAAAAATATGATGTATTTGAAATATTTAAAAAATGGAGAAGCTTGGTTGAGAATGGGGGCGGGTAAAAAGATAAAATGTCTTAAATCTGATAATGGTGGTGAGTATTGCGGCAAAGAGTTTGAAGATTATTTTTCCTATAATGGTATTTGTAGGCAGAAAATGTTTCCACGGGTTCCACAAGAAAATAGAGTGGTTGAGCGCATGAACAGAACAATAATGGAGCATGCCACAGAGACTATGATTGCATGTTAGTTGCCTTTAAAAATGTAAGGGGAAGATACTGTAAAGCACACTATTATTTATTTAATTAATAGAAGGTCCCCTCTAATCCCTTTGGGTTAGTGGTATTCCAAAGGAAGCATGAAAGAGTAAGAAGGTGAGTTATTCTTTTCTCAAAACCTTCGGTTGTGAAGCATTTACACATGTAGATTCTGAAAATAGAACCAAGCTTGATGCAAAATCAAAGAAATGTATATTTGTTGGATATGGCATTGATGAATTTGGTTATAGGCTTTGGGATTTTGAAAATAAGAAAATTGTGAGAAGTAGGGATGTCATATTCAATGAGAAAGTGCTGTGCAAAGATATGTTGTTGTAGCATGAGAAGAAAAAAAATGATTATGCAGTGTTGGATGATATTCTAAACAATGATGTTTCAGTGGTTCCTCATGTTGGGCAACAACAACAACAACAAATACCACAAACTCCTGTTAGACGATCTTCAAGGATAAGTAGACCTCCAGAAAGATACTCTCCCTCTTTGTATACTATTTTGTTAATGATTGGTGAACGAGAATGTATGATGAAGCTATACAGAAGTGGATGCAAAGGTTAAATTGAGAATATAGGTCGATGGACTCCTTGCAGAAAAATCAGGACTTGAAAATTAGCAAGTTGCCTATAGGTAAAAAGGCTTTACCAAACAAATGGGTTTATAGGCTAAAAGAGGAGGATGGAGGTAAGAAGAGATTTAAAGCCATATTAGTTGTAAAGGGATTTGCACAGAAAAAGGGTATTGATTTTGATGAGATTTTTTCTCCTGTTGTTAAAATGACTTCTATTCTTATTGTTTTAAGTATTGTGGCTGCTGAAGATTTGCATTTAGAACAACTTGATGTTAAAACAACCTTTCTCCATAGTGATTTGGAAGAGGAAATATATATGGAACAGCCACAAGGATTTGAGGTCAAAGGTAAGGAAAAACTAGTGTGTAGGTTGAAGCAAACACCTCGACAATGGTATTTAAAATTTTGTTAGTTTTATGGTTTGGTGAGGCTGGCCGGTGTAATTCGACCATTGTGTGTTTATTTTTAAGAGGTTGGATAGTGATAGCTACATTATTTTATGTGTATATGTTATTAATGACATTCTTGTAGCGGGTCTAATATGGATCACATAAGTGAGCTAAAATAATAGTTAGAAAAATATTTTTTATGAAGGATTTGGGGGCAGCAAAACAAATCCTTGGTATGAAATTTTGTAGAGATAGGAAAAATAGAAAATTGTTTTTATCTCAGGCTAATTATGTTGAAAAGGTGTTGCAGAGATTTCATATGGAGAATGCAAAAGCTGTCAGCACACCTTTGCCTAGTCATATTAAATTGACTAAGGATATGTGTCCAAAGACACAAGAGGAGGAAGAAAAAATGTCCAAGGTACCATATGCTTCAGCTGTAGGCAGTTTGATGTATGCCATGGTATGCACAAGACCAGATATTGCACATGTTGTAAGAGTTGTTAGCAGGTATTTGAGTCATCCTGGAGTTGAGCATTGGAATCTCTGATAAAATGGATTCAGGGTACTTGAGAGGTACATCGATAAATGTTTATTTTGGGGGCTCTAACACTAATTTAAAGGCTATGTTGAATCAGATTTGGTAGGGGATATAGATACCAAGTGGAGTACCATAGGTTATGTATTTACAGTTGGTAGGACATCAGTGAGTTGGATTTATTGATTGCAAAAGGTGGTTGCTTTATCCACCATAGAGGTAGAGTATGTTGCTGCAATAGAGGTGGAAAAGGAGATGATATGGCTACAATTTTTCATGAATGAGTTGGAAAAACAACGAGCTGGAAATTAATTGTTTACAGAAAGCTAGAGTGTTATACATCTTACAAAGAATTTTTCCTTGCATTCTAAAAAAAAACACATACAGTTGAGATATCATTTCATTCGGTTAGTGTTGGAGGATGGACAAGTCAAGCTGGACAAGATACATATAGATGTTAATCTAGTGGATATGTTCTGGCCATTGACAAGGGAGAAACTGAACTCCTCTTCAGCTTCGGTTAGCCTTCAAGGTTGAATTCAAGTATAACAGAGCAACAGGGTCTAAGGTACTTATTTCCAATGGGAGTTGTAATTGTAGCAATGTCATCCAGGATCAGTCTCCAAGTGGGAGATTGTTGGTATGTGGCGACTGATCATGTTATACTGTATAGCCCATGGTATACTGTACACCTTGACATGTATCCTTATCGGGGTTCGGGGCCGAGCCGGGCCCTGGGCGGGGGTGGGGGGCGGTAGCCTCCGAGAAAATTTTTCCTCCTACTTTTTCGTGTCATCATCAACAAAAAAGGAAAAAACCAATTTGTAGAACCCTAAATTTGGAAGCTTCTAAGCTTGATAAAAAGGGGTTCAGATGGGTGTTACAGTATGATGAAAAATGTGATTATTCGCAAAATTGTAATAGGTTTTTTAGACTAGATAATAAAAGTATTGGGTGGTTGCAGTTTGGTGGATGTAGCCTAGATTGGGTGAACCACGTTAAATTTTTTGTGTTATGATTTATTCTGTGTGTGTTTTATTTTTTCTATTTATTACTTAAATCTACATTTAATTATTAGATATTTGCCTTTCTAACCCTAAGAGTAAATGCTTGAATATAATAGTAGGTTTGTAATAAGTCATGTATGAGGATGTTAGTAAGAAGTAAATGGTGAAGATGTTAAGTGGGAATACTATAATGCAGATTTTTCAAGGCTTTGGATATTATCATGCATAAAAATTGTTATCTAATCATGTTGGTATTAGGTGTGACAAGATTAAAATCAACTTACTTATCATTCTTATTATGGGTGTGTGTGAAATTTAATGACTTACATTTTCTCTTGTTTGAGTTAGGAACTGCCATGAAGGTTAGCCAAACCTTCAAGGTATTGGGTCTTTTAAACAACTTAAGGAGATTCATTTGTTACTCTATGTTAGATTCCTAGACACACTGGTATCTATAAGCACATTGTTGGGCATTACCCTCCTAGGTTTCACAAAGCCCAAATTGAAGGGGATAAGGGGTTACATATCAAATCTCCCATGTGTTGGAAAATCCTTTCCTCTACTAATAATTGAATTCTAGCAGGTTCATAGGTATATGGTAATAAGTTTGGTTCATAAAAACAACCAACACAACTAAACATGAAATGGCTATGAAGGATGTAGATCTAGATCTTGAGATAAGTGTAGAAGAATGTTTGAGCTTGGATCTTGGATGCAACATCACAACACTAGCTCAATAACATGCTTGATGCTTGATATCCTTGCCATGATGATGGATCTTAATTACTGCAACAATATATGAAGGATTCTACCCTTGAATGCCTTGGAAATGATCTTGAATGCTCTCTTGATGACCTTGTAAAGTCTTGGAATGCTTAACTCTTGAGTCCTTGACTTGATATCATGAATTCTTATATGAAATAATGATTTGAGACCTCATTTATATATGCAATCCATCTAATATTCCATTAATTGGATCGCACAAGCCGGCTTTCATGAAATTTGAACTTAAAACCCAATTTTCCCACTCAAAACCTTAAAAATAGGCTAAATGGGAATCATATGCCATCTATGGCATATGGGTCCCATTTGGGTGGGGCTCATATGGCCAAGGTGGCATATGGGTCCCAAAAGTGTTGGGGTGTCAAGAAATTAGGTTTATTTGTTGATATTGTCGAGATTTTGATTGAAATATGCCTTGGGATGCACAATATAGGGTCTTAGGGGCCTATTAATGATGGTATAAAGGTCATAAATGTAAGAGGGCTTGAAGTTCAATGTCAAAGTGTAAATAAATACACTTTACAACACTAAATGAAAGCAAAAAATGGGTTTTTTTAGCTTTAAAAGGTCCTAAACTCAATGTGAAAGTGTACAACATTACAACACTAGATTACGTCCATTTAGTTGATAATCCTAATGTGAAGGTACAAATAAATACACTTTTCAATAGTAAATCGAGAAAAAATTAGGTTTATTTAGCTTTATAAGGCCCCAAATCCAATGTGAATGTGTACAACACATTGCAACACTAGATTAAATGCGACATTAGGCTCATTTTACCATTAATTATTCCCAAATTAGGCAAGGAATTGTCCCATTTTCAATAGCTTACAATTTTTTTCACTACAATTGGTAGTAAATGTAAATTGACAAATTGCCAATGGTAAGTGTTCAAGCTAGACAAGTGGTATGTACTACCACACCACTTGCCATTTATTGACAACTTTTTATATTTTTCAATAAAATCTTTGATATAAAATCACGTAAATTGAAATATATAGAATAAAATTGTTTCCAATTTTTTATAAAAAAAAAACATTAAAAAGATATACTAATTTTTCTCCTTACATATATAAAAAATTAAAAAATAGATACACAATATCAATAAAGAATTTAGTATCCTACCTAATTCCTGGAATCATTACAAACTAATCAAACTAAAATGACGACTAAAACCAAGGAGAGTATGAAAATATATAAATTAATAGTTTTGGTTATTTCCTTATTGAAATGAGCACGAGAAGAAAAAATTACAGTGCACAGTTGCAGGTGGAGCTACATTAGGAACTCAACCCAAGCAGTAATAATTCTCACTCATTATGTTAGAAAAGTGGTTCATGAGAGCATCATATTATGAAACAACTGGCAAGCCGTGTATATATGTATGCAAGATATAGAAGAATTGAAAAGTTAATGAACTGTTTGACGAAATGCCTCAAAGAAATTGAACCTCGAGGAATAAAATGATAGCTTGAAATACAAAACGTTGAAAGGTTTTAGAAACTTCCTAAGTAGATTTAATTGGAAAGGTGTAAATCCAAACTTCACAAGCTTTGCCAATATCTTCTTTGTCTATGCTAGCAAGGGAGCTTTGGAATTGGGTATGGAAATGCATTGAACCATATGGAAAATGGATTATTATTAGATATTATAAGCTCGAAATGTCTTAATGTGGAAAATGTAGGCAAGTTGTGTGAGTTGTTTGGCATAATTCCTTGGAGAAATATCTTTTGGGATGCGATAATCACGAATTTAACAAGTTGTGGGCATAGGGAATACAGAGAATAAATCTGTCGAAAGCATTTTAGAAACTTTTAGATAGCTTTAAACTTGATAAGTAGGAGGTATTTTTCCACAGCGTGTCAAATTATGATATTGCTATCAGGATTCAACCGTGTAGTTTCGAGTCAAACTCATTGACCCATGTTTCATGAGTAGTGGTTCAACAAGAACCCATCTCTCATGATATCGAATGGTCCACTTAGCACTCATTGCATCTAGGTGATGCTCACAGAGGTGAAGCACTGGTCCGTCCCGGGAGGTCACCCATCCCAGTACTGCTCCAGCTCAAGCGCTTAACCAGGGAGTTTTCTCCAAGGTTAAGCCCGCTTGAGTTGTTACCCCATTTGCAAAACCTTCAGCAAGTGTTGTACCTTATGAACCATTCATAATAGAGCCCCTTTAGCTCATCAATTGATAAGTAGGAGGTATTTTTCCACAGCGTGTCAAATTATGATATTGCTATCGGGATTCAACCGTGTAGTTTCGAGTTAAACTCATTGACCCATGTTTCATGAGTAGTGGTTCAACAAGAACCCATCTCTCATGATATCGAATGGTCCCACTTAGCACTCATTGCATCTAGGTGATGCTCTC
>VDFB02053135.1:0-30776 GCA_007258455.2 Sequoia sempervirens
GTTGAAGGAAAATTGATTTTATACTTTGCTAAAAGATTCTTTAGCTCATCAGTTTGTTTTAAAATAACATTGATGTTCATCATGCCTAGATTTATTGTAATATGCACATGTGGGCTTCTCCTTTTTAGATAACTCCCCTTTTGAGGAATAGGATTCAAATTCTTTTTGTGGCTTGTTCTCTTTCTTCTTTTTTTTCTAATCAGGATGCCTTGATTCTTTTTGTACCTTAGGCTCACTACCCACCAATGCTTGTGACTTGGAAACCTTGATGAGATGCATTTGAATCAGCTTCGCTTCGTCTTAGATTAGAAGATTTGAAAATGCATAAAATGTAGGAACAACATATGTAGTTCCCATAGAAATTTTATTGGTGTGAAATCCAGAAAAAAACACAGAATACTCAGGACCAAGCTGAGATAACACATTAAAAAGCAATTGTAAATCACCCTTATCAATCTTGCAATCCTTTAGCTATTTTCTTAGTTGCTTAATCTTGGAGATATAGACTTGCATGTGGTCAAATTTTTTTGGATCAAGATTCATTAAATCATTATCAATCTCATAACCCCTAATCTTATTAGTTTTACCATACAAGTTTTCAAGAGTTTCCCAAGCCTCCTTAGGTGTCTTTCATGATTCAAGAAGAAATTGTAAATCAAAAGAGACTAGTGAACAAACATAACCAAGAGTTTTCTCACAATTTTGTGCCATATAAAAATGGACCTCTTTGCTTGACATGGGATTAATTCATGATAAAGTGGACTTAATGAGGCCTTAATCTAGTGTTTTGAGGAATTTTATGTGTCCACACTAGGTCTTGGACCCTTGTAAACTAAATAAAATGCATTTATTGATGTCTTGTGAAGGTGTTGTGAAGTGTTGTAAAACATTTCTACACTCTTCTAGACTCTTTTTATTAGAATTCACTTAAATATTCCTTTTTATTCATCATCAAGTCCTATTTGAAAGTGTTGTAAAGTCTTGTAACAAAATTTCATGCTTTTCTAGGTATTATCTCCTTCTTTATACCTTTCTTATGCTTTATTTGGCCCCTTTATGCCCTTATAAGGCTTAATTAAGTGTATTTTTGAATGTAATCCCAATAAATAACATTAAATGCAACTTAAATCCTGACACCCATTTTTAGGTCCTGGGTGGGTCCCATTCTCCATGGGTGACGAATGAGTCCCCCTTGGCCCCAAATTTAAAATATTTTAAATTTCCTTTCAGGTTTTTATTTAAAAACACTTCATGTCAGCCTATGATGAGGTATGAAAAGTTAAATAAGGCACAAATGTGTATAAATAAGTGTTTTTCTCCTCATTTTGCATCTTTGATTCATCTCTTAATCTCATGATTCATCAAGTCAAGCAAGTTAGGGCTTTCACATTGCAAGTCATTAATTTAGCTTCCTAAGACATTCAAGGGAAGATTCCACATGTTATGTTGTAGAGTTTCAAGATCAATCATCATGAAAAGGTAATATATTATATTATTGCATGATTTACTCCATTCTTTCATCATTTTGGTTTAATTACCTAAAAGGGGTTTGACCAACGCAAACCCCCATGCCCTAACATCCAAAATTTCTCTCTCTTGTCTTGTGTGTTTGCAGATTTAGGACTCTTGGAAGCTTATAAATCATTGAAGATCAAGTTGAATGGTTGCTCATTCAACAAGTCAAAATATCAACAAAAAAACATTTTTCGGGCCCATAAATCAGAGTTTTAGAAGTAGGCACTTGTAGGAAGTCAAAGTGCAGATTGGAAGCTTCAGAATCCACTCTTGAATATTCAGAAATTAAAAAGTGGACTCATTCACCATGGGTGGTGAATGAGTCCCACTTCCAGGTCCTTTTTTATGTTTTCTATATTTTCTAACACCCTTTTGATAGAAATAAATTTTGGCTCAGTTTACCAAAATTGGGACTGGTTCACCCAGAATGGTAATGAGTCCCTCTAGGCCTGAAAAAAATCATCAAGGTTCCAGGTGCACAATTTTAGTCTAGTTCATTTTTGTTGCATTTTTCCATTCACTTGTAGGTGATTTTGCAATACAAAATGTGTTTTCAAACAATTCATATTTCTTAGGTTTTGCATGTTTAATCAATCAATTAGTTCATATAACTATATTTAGATCATCTTATTTAGTCATATGTACATCATACATAACATAATTTGAATTAATCCTTAGCATTTTTGGCCTAACTCTCTCCTTTTAGGTGAAAAACCCTAGAAGAGTAAGAGAAGTCCTAAGAGCCAAAAATCAATGGTTGATTTTGGTGAACCTTCTTTTTGAATGCTTTGTTGAATTATTTAGATTCCTTTCATCATCATAGATCTAGCTTGCATTAGGGTTTGCATGATACATTTGCATGCTAGGTGTAAAATTTTGCATTCATAAAAAGTGCATTTAGGTTACATTGTTGGCATCTAAATTCATTTCCACTTCTAAATTTTTGCATTTTTCGATTAGGTCTGCATCATAGCATTTAGAAACCATCAAAATCAGTCAAAAATTTCTGAAAATTCTAAAAAAATTCCATACTGGGACTCATTTGCCATCCTGGGGGAATGAATCCCTTCTGACCCCTAAAACAACATTTTACAAAGCTCAGAACTCTATTTTTTAGCTTCTGTTTGGTGCCTTAACCTATCTATATCAATTAGTTACATTTATGTAACATTCATTTCATCAAATATAGCTTAATTTAGCTAATTTCATACATGGTTCAAATTTCAAATTTGCATTCTCATATTGTTACATATCATAGTCAGTCAATTATGATCTGAAAATTGCATTTCATTTCATCCTTTTACATTGCATTTTGGGTTAGCATAATTTGTTCTTTCAAAATGTTAGTTTTAATCTTCTCTAAATTTGCAAAGAAAAATTTAATCAATAAGCATGATCATCAGTCATTCAATGCATTTCCTAGTTATGAGAGTCTCTTAGCACAAGAGAGTAAAAATGACAATGTTAACATTAACCTCACACCCTCTCCTATCTTTCTTATTTTTGTGGATGATGTGATAGAAGTGCATACAAACATAGATAACCATGATGATCATATTTTTCTTCTCCCAATACCTCTCCTTTCAGTGACAAAGGCATCTTGGTGAAATAAGATACAATCATTGAACATCATGTAGATCTTGTTTGTCCTTCTCCTCATCCCCTTTGGGAAGAGATTTTAGAACAAGGGCATGAAATCATAGACACCTTTTTAAATATCACCTTACCTAATTTCCATTGTGCAGATAACCTTAAGGAAGAAGAGATTATAAATGATGAGGATATGTTAGTCTACAACAACCATCTTTATGATCCTTCCCCTACCTCTCCTATTTTGGAAGATATTAGGGAACAAAGAAATGAAGTCATAAATGATCATGATAATCACATTTTTTCTTCTCCTAGTATCTCTCCTAGTTGTGACGAAGATAATTTTTTGTTAGAAAACATAACCAATGAGATTCATGAGAATCTTAGTTGTCCCCTTTCACCTATGAAAATTTTTATTGATAAAAACAATTCAATCATTGATCCTCCTCATACTTGTGATGAAGCTATTTTGCAAATTTCAACCTTAGATGAATATATTACAAGCTCACCTAGTATGGTAGACAATATGGAATGAGAGAATGTGACCTTAGAAACAACCAATAATAAAATACAATCTTCTCCTAATCTCCCCACTATCAATTATCAAACACATTCCACCATTAATACCTCCCTTAGTGGCAATCAAGTTATTTTGGATGAACCAAACCTTAATTGTCATGAACATGTGGTTTTTTGTTCTCCTAGGAACTCTCCTTCTAGGGAGGATATTATAACCCAAAACAAAGAAAACATGGCCTTCAAACACAATGAAAAATATCACTTATTACAGGATGTTAACATTATTCAACCTCAACTCATTCTTTACCCACCCTCGCATAAACTTCATCCTTCCAATAAACCTCAATACACCCTTTACCTACCCTTTCCTAAACTTCATCCTTCCAATAAACCTCAATACACCCTTTATCCACCCTCCCATAAACTTCATCCTTCCAATAAACCTCACTACACTCTTTACCCACCTAAAACCAATGTGTTGCAACAATCTAGTAATGATACTGTTGCTCATACATATAATACCCAAATTAATCTGCAACCACCACAACCAATCCCACCCTCCTTACCTTTACCCAATGCTCCTAGTGCTCCTCGCAATAGCCCACACACAAGGGAGTATGATCTTGTTGAACAATTAAAGAATACTCTTGCCAAAATTTCCCTTTCGGATTTTCTTCAAAGCTCACCAAATTATCACAACATTCTTCAAACCACCCTAAAACAAATCACAATTCCTCCTAGTACCACTCCGAATGAAGTGGTAGCTATCATCCACAAAAAGAATCTTGACATTACCTTCCATCAACATGAGATCCCTCCTTTGGAGTTACGTAAACAACATGATTCCTTTATGATAATTACTCGATTCAATCTCACAGGTATCAAACACACTCTCATAGATAATGGTCCTACCCTTAATGTGTGTAGTGTGTCACCTTGATTGATTAGATGTTGACATGTCACAAATAATACCTGATTCTGTCTCTATTCGAGGATTTGATAATACAACAAAGAAACCATTCGGTGTAATCACTTTTCCTATTACTATTGGGGTAGTTACTTTGCAAACTCCTATTCATGTCATGCCTTATGATCTTTCGTACAATCTTCTTTTAGGAAGACCATGAATTCATGAGATGAATGAAGCCTCTTCAACCCTTCATTGTATACTGAAATATTTCTATAACAATAACATTTATCAAATTGTAGTAGATCCCAAGCCTGAAAGTTGCTTACACCTTGAAAAGGGAACTACAAGTCCTCTAAAAACATTGATTCCAACATCCCTTATATATCCTCTTGAAATTGAACACAACAATGAGGAATAGGTGTCTAAATTATCTGGTGATGATTGGGGATCCTTAGAATTCACACCTTCATTTATGGGCGAATACATATTTACACAAAAGAAAGATTAGAAAAAAGAACAACCATCCATCATGTGAACACAAAATTCGGATAACCTTTTGAAAGCATCCACCTCAACCACTTTAGACAATGCCACAAACTCCACAATAACCCTTGACGAACATAATAACAAACAACCAGCCTATTCCAAAACCATGAAACAACTTTATGGAAAAAGATATGAACTCATTAAACAACAAGGATATAGTGGAAAAGGATGTGGTGCTCGAGAACAAGGTATCCACAACCCTATACAGCTTAACACACAAAAAATGACTCATGGTCTTGAATATTGCTGTGTGATCAAGATCGCCAAAACCATACTCAACATCCACAACTGCACACAACACACTCCTAAATCATCCTTAGCAACTAGTGGTCTTGAAAATCATCCTTTACCAAACATACAACACACACCTACAACTACACCATCACTTAATGGCAATGTCATCTCTCAAAATATTCATGATTTGAATTTGTTAGACTTTATACCTTCCTATAATGGGGAGAATAAAATCTTGCAATCTAGAGAAACTTGTGTAAGTATGACATCCAATACTAAGCAATATGTATCTATGAAACAAATCACACAACCACCTTCTCCTCTTGATCAACAAGGTATCTTGTCAAGAATTATCCATGATAACTTGATCACTTTCCTTCCTAGAAACTCAAAAGAAATGCTATGACAAGACTTCATTTTGCACCTATCATAGAGTTCATGGTCACTCCACTAATGAATGTAATGGATTGAGTCATAAAATACAACATTTTCAGGAGTTTGGTATGCTTCCCTATGTGGGGAAACCTAATTCCTTTAATTTCTCTTGAGTTTCACTCTAGCATACATTTCATCAATCGTTTCAACTCACCTTTTTCCTGCACTAAGTGGGGGCAAGGGGTTCGATAGCCTTTTCTTCGTATGTCACTCATCGTTGTCTCTTTTGACTAGTCATTAACCTTTCATGAACATATAAGAGAAAGCTTGGGATGTGGACAACATGTCTTAAGATTGAATTGCATATGACATACTTCCCCTTTTCATGATGTAGCTTATCGGAAACTTATGCCTTGACATAAGTCTTTCCAAGTAATCTTTCATATCTTCCTCTTTCTATTCTACTTTAAAACAATTTCTCGTAGTACGGGTGCTCGCAACCACTTTAAAGTGGGGGCATACATCACCACTCACATTTCATTATGTGATTTTCCTTTTCTTGCGATTCCCTCTCTTGGAAGCATTAGGTACGATGTGGCCTAGGATGAGATTGTTTGCACTTGTCCTCTCTTGGAGACATTGAGCATGATGTTCCCTAAGATGAGACCTTGCACAAAAAAATAAAAAATCCCTTTGAACAATCCTTACATTATTTTGCATTAACAATGTCTATAAGTATCAAAATCATTTTTCCTTCGTGGCACCTTGTTAAACTTATCAAGAGGTATAACTTTAATATGGTTGAGCGGGAAGCCGACCTAGTGGCATGACTTTTACCCATGGCCACCTTTGTGTTTGTGAGTGCATACCAACTAGCGTATGTATATTACCTTTCTTAGCATTCTCACCCTGCAAAAAGCTAGAAGTTTCATGGTGTATAGAATCGCCATCTCAAATATAGTTCTAACAAGTAGAATTCTTAGATAGAGCCCAACCCAACTATATCTGGAGAGAGGACTTGAGAGTAGGGAAAGACCCAGAGTGAGTATACAATTGGGCCTTCTCACCCCATAGACTACCTAAAGTTTTGTGGCCCCAAAGTGAGTATACATTTGGGCCTTCTCACCCCGTAGACTACCTAAAGTTTTGTGGCCCCAGAGTGAGTACATATTTTCCACCCCATCTTTCTTTCCACTTTCCTTTGCATGATTTTGTATCTTGGGGGCTTGACCTACATGTGGATCTCTCTTGAATGTCTACTTTAGTGTGAGTTTGAAGCAAGTTCATCGTCTCACTAAAGTGGGTGCTAAATGTGCCGTAGAAAAATGGAACTCTTTGATTGACATGGGATTAATTCATGATAAAGTGGACTTAATGAGGCCTTAATCTAGTGTTGTGAGGAATTTTATGCATCCACACTAGGTCTTGGACCCTTGTAGACTAAATAAAATGCATTTATTGATGTCTTGTGAAGGTGTTGTGAAGTGTTCTAAAACATTTATACACTCTTCTAGACTCTTTATTATAATTCATTTAAATATTCCTTTTTATTCATCATCAAGTCCTATTTTAAGGTGTTGTAAAGTGTCGTAACAAACTTTCATGCTTTTCTAGGCATAATCTCCTTCTTTACACCTTTCTTATGCTTTATTTGGCCCCTTTATGCCCTTATAAGGAATAATTAAGTGTATTTTTGAATGTAAACCTGAAAAATAACATTAAATACAACTTAAATCCCGACACTCGTTTTCAGGTCCTAGGTGGGATCCATTCACCATGGGTGGCGAATGAGTACCCCTTGGCTCCAAATTCAAAATATTTTAAATTTACTTTCGAGTTTTTATTCAAAAACACTTCATGTCGGCCTGTGATGAGGTATGCATAGTTAACTAAGGCACAAGTGTGTATAAATAAGTGTTTTTATCCTCATTTTGCATCTCTAATTCATCTCTTAATCTCATGATTCATTCACATCATTCATCAAGTCAAGCAAGTTAGGGATTTCACATTTCAAGTCATTAATTTAGCTTCCTAAGACATTCAAGGGCAGATTCTACATGTTATGCTACATAATTTCAAGATCAATCATCATGGAAAGGTAATATATTATACTATTGCATGCTTTAGTCCATTCTTTCATCATTTTGGTTTAATTACCTAAACGACGTTTGACCAACGCAAACCCCCATGCCCTAACATCAAACATTCCTCTCTCTTGTCTTGTGTGTTTGTAGATTTAGGACTCTTGGAAGCTTAGAAATCATTGAAGATCAAGTGGAATGGTTGCTAAAGTCCCCTCTTCATTTAGCAAAGTCAAAATATCAACAAAAACCCATTTTCAGGCATGTAAATCAGAGTTTTAGAAGGAGACACTTGTAGGAAGTCAAAGTGCAGATCAGAAGCTTCAGAATCCACTCTTGAATATTTAGAAATTAAAAAGTGGACTCATTCACCATGGGTGGAAAATGAGTCCCACTTCTAGGTCATTTTCAAGTTTTCTACATTTCTAACACCCTTTTGACAGAAACAAATTTTGACTCAGTTTACCAGAACTGGGATTGATTCACCCAGAATGGTGATAGAGTCCCTCCAGGCCTAAGAAACATCATCAATAGAATTTAAAAAGAAATTTCCAATCTTCAATAAGGTTCCAGGTGCACACTTTTAGTGTGGTTGATTTATGTTGCATTTTTCTATTCACTTGTAGGTGATTTTGCAATACACAATGTGTTTTCAAACAAGTCATATTTCTTAGGTTTTGCATGTTTAATCAATCGATTATTTTATATAACTACATTTAGATCATCCCATTTAGTCATATATACATCATACATAACATAATTTGAATGAACCCTTAGCATTTTTGGCCTAACTCTCTTCTTTTAGGTGAAAAACCCTAAAAGAGTAAGAGAAGTCCTAAGAGCCAAAAATCAACGGTTCAGATTGATCTCCCACAAAGGTTTTGCACCAGCATCAGTAGGTTCAGGAATAGATTCTTTTACATATCCTTTTCAAGCTTTTACGCTTAGATAATTCCATACTAATTGTTTCCATGATGCATAATTATATCAAGTTAGGAGTTCAATGTTATGTTTTCCCATTGTAAGAACACAGTAAAGAAATGAAAGCAATCAATAAAAGCAACACAAGAACACCCCCCAAATTAACTCAATCAATGACCCCCCTTGAAAAATATGATGGTGGCACTTTATAATTCAGTATGAGTACAATTTCCACTCAAAAAACAAGTGAAGTGGTCTTGATTTCAATTTTTACAGATGCCCAATATAGGCCATAGAAACGGAAGTACAACTTTATTATAGAATGGGATCAATCAGATTATACCACTATTAACTACACAAAAAAATTATGCACTTTCAAGAAAAATTGCACCTAAAAATGTTACCGTAGGAGTAAGATATGAGCTCCTGAAGTTCCCAAAATGAGGATGAAGCAACAACACCTGTGAGAATCTACAAATTCTGGAAAATTCAGACACCAAAATAAAAAATCATCTACAACAATGTGAAGAGCACAAATTTTTTCCCCAAATAAAAAAAAATTCCTTGAAAAAAGGAGTCAAAATGAGCAAGTTATGTGAGTTTGAAAATCAGCTCCCAAATTGAAAATGCAAATGGAGAGGGGGTAGAAAAATTCTTAAATGGATGTTGATGTCATGCTGACATGGTGCTAACATCAGTAGATTAACTGATTAAATTTGATGGTCGACTAGCCATCACCAGTCATCTCGGGTCCTCGATCGAAAAAAAATTAGAATATGCTTGGAATCTATTCATGCTCCCGAAATCTACTCTGCTGCTGATTTCAACTTTTTTGTTGCCAAAATTTTGAATTTGAAATGCTGGTGAATGGAGGGCCCGTCAGGATTCCACCGGTGATTTAAATGTTGCTCCCGAATAATGAATAAGCATCATTGTTCTGAATAACCCTGCCGGAATATTCACAGGAGCCTGTCGGTTAGGGCCCGCCCTACAAGAGCGTCAAGAGTTGCAGGGTACGACCTTGCAAGTTGTATTTTTGTTTTTTTTCAATTTTTTTTGTTTTTGTTTTTCCACATCACACTTTTTCAAAAAAAAAAATTCAAATTTTTTTGCAAATCTATTTTTTTTCTCTTAAAGATTCTTTTCAATTTTTTTTTTCAAAAAACACTTTTCAAATATAAACAATTTTTTTGAAAACAATGATATTTATGAAAAACCTACAAAATATAATTTTGAAGAGTATACAATTTGCATTTTTTTTTTTTAAATCCATTTTTTTGAAAAATTTCACCTTAGAATGCGTGCAAGGGTTATTTAGAAATTTTGGGTCTTTTGGACTCAATGGTGTTGTCCGGTTTGGCTCAAAATGCTCCTAGAAAAGGCTTAAAGCTGAATTCTCCCAAATCGAGAAGGGGCTTGTAGATTTGAATGCACTAATACCATGTAAGAGTTGTTGATGAACTCAAGCACCTAGGATCACCTGCAAAACTAATATTAACCTTCTACACGACAAAAGAAAGAGGATGAAATGCTGGAATATCATTCAATAATAGAATGATGATATTATCACACACAAAATGATACAATATGCATCAACAATCCCTTGAACTGATGAAGCTGATATGAGCTCATCTAGACTAGACAGGAGGGAGAGGTGAGTGCTGAATATGGGCACATAATTACAAGAGGGATAATAACTCCTAAATATCCAAATTAGGTGGGAGCTATTCCTACTTGGAAAATGCCAAACATGTGGCATAACCTACTCAGAAGGAGACATGAGAGATGTTTTGTGTGGCATAAAATGAGAAAAGAGGATGTGAGACTCAACCACCCAAGTGTGGGCGAGAGCGAAACATGTAAGATTTATTATTCCATGTGTCCTCACATAAATCATGTCTCCTATAACCTAAGTATGCTTAATAATGTGTAGGAAAAATAAATATTTAAAAACCTACACTAACAAGATACCCTTTTCCCAAAAACTTGTTATTGTATAGAAACCCTAATCTAGGATTGATTCGCCCAAATTGGTGAATGAGTCCCAGTAGGTCAAAAATTTAGATTTTGCAATGTTACAAAATTTATTCAAGTCTGCTTTAGATTCCCAAATGGACACATTTTATCCTAGAGCTTTTTGTTTTGTTTTTCATGCATTTCTAGGTCATTTTGTAAGTCATTACATCATATTAGGGTTTAGTAGTACATCTTGCATTGCATTTTTCTTTCCAAATCTTAACTTGGTAGTGAACCCCTCATTAGTTTTTGATCAGCCCCTAGGGCAACACTATTGCAAGCTCCCTTTCTCATTTGCATTGAGATCTTTAGGGTTATCCTTGAATGAAATAATTGGAAAGGGGGTGTGCTCTATGTCCTAAGCCATATAAAAGCATCCAACCCCATTTTTAGTTGTTCCATTTTGGTGAACCAACATTTAGAACATCATAATTTTGATTTGGAGTGCATCATCATCCTATATATTGCTTACATTAACATTGTATTAGGATTTGCATTAGTTAATTGACATTCTAGGGTTTTCAATTTTTCCATTAGTAAAAGTTCATATAGCTTGCATTTTTGCATCTCATTTCAGTGAAAGTCATACAAAATATGCATTTTCACTTAGGATTCAAACAACACAACATAAAAGGCATAAAAATCAATTGATTTTTTTTTTTTTGTAAAAAAGCCTCACTCGTACTCATTCGCCACCTTGGGAAAATCAATCCCAGCGTAGATTTTGCACTACATTTTACAGAGTTAAATTCCCTATTTTTGAGCTTTTACATTTTCTATTTCAGTTTGCATACGTTATGTTACATTCAAATCATTAGAAGTAGCATAATTTGCATTCATTGCAATTGTGGATAGAATTAGATTCTTGCACTTTTCATTTTCAGCATTAGTTCATAGTTCAATTAGATTAGATTACATTTGGCATAAATTAAAAAACAAAACCAAAAACAAGATCAAACACCTAAACCAATTGGAGAATGTATAGTTATTTGACTATGTCAAATATCTTCTTCTAAGTTAGCCTAACCCTCAAGCCTTTTGGTAGTGATGAATTTGAAATGTTAGATGAAGCCCCTGAAGATTTCATCTCACAAAGTTCATCCACTAAGGATTTTTATGGCAAACAAAGAACAAGAGACGTTAACTTGATTCAACCTCAACTTATCCTTTACCCACCTTCACACAAATCTCAAACTCAAAGCAAACCTATTTACACTCTTGAACCACCTTAGAACATTTTTTTACAATAATCAAGTAATAATACCATTGGTCATACTTATAACACAAGAAACTATCCAAAACTAAAACAACCAACTTTGAAAACCTTACCTTTACCTAATCCCATCTTGCCTAGTGCTCCTTGTTTGCCTTTGCATAGTGGGGAGGATTATGATATTGTTGAACTTAAGAATACTCCTGCAAAGATATCCCTATGGGAACTAATTTAGAATTCACCTAATTATCACACCATTCTTCAAACAACCTTACAACAAGTTGTGATCCCTCATAGTACAAATGAAAATGATGTCATAACTGTAATACAATGAATGAATATAGTTAATGTAGACATTACCTTTCACCAAAATGAGCTCCCTCCCTTGGAGATGAGAAATAGACATGATGCCTTCATGATAATATCCAAATTCAATAAAAACATGAATAAAAATAACTCTTGTTGATAATGGCTCAACCCTTAATGTGGGCAGTGTGAAGCTTTTAGATAGACTGGGTGTGGACAAATAAAAAATTGAACTTGACTCCTTATTGATTCA
This sequence comes from Sequoia sempervirens, assembly GCA_007258455.2. Classification (NCBI taxonomy): domain Eukaryota; kingdom Viridiplantae; phylum Streptophyta; class Pinopsida; order Cupressales; family Cupressaceae; genus Sequoia; species Sequoia sempervirens. The sequence continues at coordinate 12,480 of VDFB02053135.1, forward strand.
ATAATTTGACAATTTAGGAAAGAAACTGCTCGGTGTGATTACTTTACCTATCACAGTCGGAAATCCCACCTTACAAACTCCTATTCATGTTATGTCTCATGACCTTCCATAAAATCTTCTTTTAGGAATACCTTGGATTCATGAGATGCATGCAGTGCCTTCAAATCTTCATCATATCATGAAATATGTCTATAACAAGGTATGCCAAGTTGAAATTGACCCTGAGCCTAAAAGTTGCTTACAAGTTGAAAAAGAAATGAAAAGTCCTCTAAGCACATTAATTCCAACATCAAACATAGAACCTATAAAAGAAGAAAAACAAGAAATGGAAATGGTGTCAAAATTATTGGATGATGATTTGGGTTCTTTGGAATTCAAACCCTCATTTATGGGAAAGAACATAATCACAGAAAAAGAAGATGAAAAGCAAAAAAAACCAATGGTAATGTCAATCGATAATTCAGAAGAATAATCACAAGAATCTACCTCATCCACTTCAGAAGAAGACATAATTTATACAACTTTGATGAGATAGATTATCAAAAACCACCAAACCTGAAAGAAATGGAATGACTTTATGGGAGAGGTTATGAAATTATGAAGCAATTGGGTTAGAGTGGAAATGGATGTGGAAAGAAAGAACAAGGTATTCATGTTCCTATAGAACCTAATACACAAGAGACAAAAAGTGGTTTGGGATATTTCCCTTCTAAGATTATGCAAGCAATGTCAAAAATACCATCACTAAACATCAACACCATCATGTGTAATCCTAAAACAACTCTCACCTTGAAGCATCTAGAATTGATTGAATCAATACAACTTGTGAAGAACCATTAGAGTTTTGTAAAGATGATGAAGCCTTGAAAAAATGCTAGGAATTTATGACAAACCATTCACTCCTCTTAAAAAGATGCAGCTTAAATGTGCTATGATTATTACTAAGAAAAAAGATGGAGAACAAGAAAGTAGTGAAGTTGACATGAAGAAAGAAGAATACAATCCTGAATTTCTGAAACAAAATGTGCTTCCCTTAGGAGATACTGTGGGCATACAAATGGCTATTAATAATGAAGAAAAGGTGATTAAGATGAAAAAGTGCCTCAATGATGAAAAGCAAGAAGACCATGCAACTTTACTTCATGAATTTCCCAAAAGTTTTTTTTGGACTTATTCAGAAATGCCAGGAATTGACCCTAAGATTGTAACATACAATATAGTCCTTGCTAAAAATGCTAAGCCCATTAGACAAAAGATTCAGAAAATGTGCCCTAAGATAGCCTTATTAGTTAAGGCCAAGATTGAAAAGATCCTTTAAGTTTGTTTTATAAGACCTATAGATTATTCTGCTTGGATCTCAAACATTGTTATAGTCACAAAACCTGAAAATTGTATTAGGATGTGTATGAAATTTTGTGATTTGAATAAAGCATCTTTAAAAGATGACTTTCCCCTTCATAATATTGACATGATAGTAGACACAATTGCGGGAAATGCTTTTTGTCACTCATGGATGGATTTCCTGGGTACAATCAAGTCTTTATCAATCCTCAAGACCAATATAAAACAACATTTACAATAGCTTGGGGAACATTTTGTTTGGTAAAGATGCCTTTTGGATTGAAGAATGTGGGTGCAACATATCAATGAGCGATGACATTGATATTTCAAGATTACATACATAAGATTTTGGAAGACTATGTTTATATTCTAGCCAATTATTTAACAAGACAAGAAAATATGAATTTCCTTTAGAAAATATTTGAGAAAATGCGAAAAGACAACATGAGATTGAATCTGAAAAAGTGTCTTTGGTGTAGATAGTGGAAAACTTCTAGGGTTTATCATATCTCATAGAGGCATTGAGGTGGACACAAAGAAAATTGATGCTATAGTTAACATGCCAGCTCCTAGAAACATCTCTCAATTATGCACCTTACAAGGAAGAATTTAAGCTAACTGTTGTTTTGTGGTGTATTTAACAGATCAAACATTACCACTTACACATCTCCTCAAGAAGATGTGAATTTTTATTGGAATGATGATTGTAAATAGGCTTTTGAGAGTTTGAAAGAATATCTTGTCACTCCACCTATTTTACAACTCGCTATGCAAAAAAAAACCATTCATCCTATATACAATGGCATTAGCCCATGCTCTTGCAGCATTGTTTACTCAACAAGATGAAAATGGTAAAGAACATCATATTTATTACATTAGTTGAACCTTGATTGATTATGAGAAGAGATACACGATGATAGAGAAATAATGTTTGGCTCTTGTATTCGCTACTAGTAATTTGTGATAATACTTATTGAATGCTAAAATACACGTGATGATGGAATTTGACCCTTTAAGAAATATTTTCAGTAAAATAGACTTATCAAGATGCTTAGCTAAGTGGATGATTTTGTTAACAGAGTTTGACCTTAAATTTGTTTCACAAAAATAAATTAAGGGCCAAGCCTTGACCGACCAACTAGCTACTGCCCCTTCCCTTTAGCGTTACCTAGTAATGATTCTTTCCCCAATGATAATGTATTGATAATTGAAGCTAATACATGGGAATTAAATTTTGATAGATCTAAGTGTAGAACTGGATTCAGTGTAGGGGTTATAATAGTACTGCCCATGGGAGAACCTATTCCCTTGTTGTATCGGTTAAACTTCCTATGAACAAAAAACACTTCTGAGTATGAAGCATTGCTTGTTGGATTGCACACTAGTCACTTTAATTATGGGCACTAGAGACATTAATATATTTGGTGATTCACAATTATTCATTAAGCAAATAAATTGAACATATCAAGCAAAGCTTGAAAAATTATCAAAATACAAGGATCTTACAATGAGTTTTTTAGAGAAGTTTGAATCATTTACCATTGACAACATCCCTCGAAAAGATAATCGACATGCAGATGCAATGGAAAGTGCATCTTCCCTTACATCTCCTCAATATCCTTCAAAATACTTCACCTTTATTGTGCATACAGTTATGAAACCATCAATCAAAGATAAATCAGAAGAAGTATTAGTAACAACCATGGAAGACTTGAGTGAATGGTATGACATGATATTCAAATATTTGAAAGATGGTACTTTTCCCAAGCCAATAACTAAGAACAACTGAGCCCACCTGCGAAAACTCTCATCTAAGTATATAATTCTTGTTGATGTTTTGTATCGAAGATCATTTGATGGTCTCTTACTTAGATGCCTTAAAAGATATGAAAAACCCATGGCACTTGAAAAATCTCATGGAGGCGCTTGTGGTGGTAACTTTGGAGGAAACATATTAATTCAAAAACTTATCCACATAGGATACTATTGGAGACATATGGAACAATATTGCTCTGCATATGTTAAAAAATGCCACAAATTTCAAGAACATAGCAATTCGATTCATGCTCTTGCCTCTTAATTTCGAGCTCAAGTTCCTATCGAGCCCTTTTCGGTTTGGGGTTTGTACATCATTGGAAATATATCACCACCATCCTCTGCTGGACATACTTTCATAATCATTGCAACAGATTGCTTCATGAAGTGGGTAGAAGAGATTCCCCTTCAATGAACAACTACTGATGTGATATGTTGTTTCATATTGGAACAAATTATTACTCACTTTGGACTTCCTACAACATTAGTTTATGATAATGGTCCACCATTTAAGAATAATGACGTGAAGAATTTCTTGGAAACATTTAACATATACCATCACTTTTCAACACCTTACTATCCACAATATAGTGGTCAAGCCAAATCAACTAATAAAACCCTTGAACAAATCTTAAATAAAACCATTAGCAAACATAATAAGGATTGGCACATGTAGTTAAAAAGTGCGCTACAAGCCTATCTCATGAATGTTAGATTATTCACAAGGACTACACCTTGTAACCTCGTCTATTATACCAAGGAAATAGTTCCCTTGGAGTTAGAGATTCCTACATTAGTAATCGCTCTTCAAGGACTTATTGATGATAATAATTATAAAGAACAATGGTTGCATCAGCTTGAAATGCTCGATGAACAACAAATCAATGCTCTTAAGCACCTTCAAGCTTACTCTAAGATAAGTTAATGTGGGTAGAATGATAATATCATCCCTTGTGTATTCAATAAAGGAAATTTCATGTTATGCACGAGAATCAACATAATGTCAATGTTGACCTGAATGATAAAGGAAAGTTCACCTCTAGGTTGTTAGGACCTTATATAATTAATGAAAGCTATAGGTTTGGTACATACACGTTAAGAGAATTGGATGGAACACCTCTTAAAGAACCTATAAATGTCGCATATCTACACTAGTACTATGTCTAAACAGTCGTGAATAGTGTGAATGATAAAGCAGTGGTGTTAGAGTTACTAGGCCATGTTCTATGTGCTCTCACATTTCTTCATTCTTGACAAACAATTATTTGTGAGTCTTGAATATTAAATTAATTATTTAAATTAACTTAAATTAGATGGTTACTTTAGGTTTCATGTTATTCAAGATAATCTTTTGTGTTATGTTAGATTAGATTCTTATATGCATTTAATGTTCTTTAATTAGATCATAGGTGCATTTAATTTAGCATAACATACTTAATCACAATGTTGCATCTAAGAGAAACTATAGTAAGTTTTAATTATATCACATAAAACATGTTAAATCAAGGAGACATTCATTAAATAGTCTTACAAAGATTATTTAATCAATCACATTGAAATTTAACATTTAACATTTAACATATAAACACAAGTAATAAAACATCAAATGATCATATATATATCAAATTTTTGTGTACATGTCATCAATATATACAACACTACTGAGGTCTATGACTACTAGATCCCTCTAAATCTGGTGCTCGCGTATATCTCGAGGTGGTCTGTTAGGAGACAATGGTATGTGATTGTGACCACAAGTTGTTGAGTACATTCAGAGCATACTGTAAACCCTATACCTGTCCAAGGGCCTCCCAATGCTCCTCCATTAGATGATCTCTCTCTTTGCATGTAGTCTGGCTACCTTAGACTGAAGTCTCTCAACCTCTCTTGGGGATAGAGATGATTATCCATCCTAGGAGCCACAACTCTCAATCATGCTCCACAATAGGTGGGGCATATATTTTGTATCAGTAGCCTCCTCATAGATTGATGGGGGCACTATCTTAATAGCCACTTGATGATAGAGATCATGAAGGCATCTCACAACTCCTACAAGATAGAAATCATAAATATAATCAATACACATCATGATATATAGATGGACATTAAATTAAAACATAAAGCATAAACATAAAGAATACCAAATAAAATATCATCACCTAGCTCTCTAGCTGGCTATGTGAAGATAGCCCCATCATGTGTAGGGGGTGTGGAGGATGTGCTAGCCTCTCCATGATTGTAGGTTTTGGAGCTTGCTATAGTTTTTGATCGTGATCTAGTAAAATGAATGGGAGATGGCTCTCCCCATTCATGACCTACTGGATCCTCATCCACTACCTCATCACCCTCACTCATTAGCTAGTCCTCCTCCTCCTGACCATCATAGTTAGGACCTGCAACCTCATCATACTGCTCATCTATCACATCTGTGAATATGTGTGTAGTCCTGAAGTGTATCTCCTCATCCCTATCCTCCTCCTCGTCTCCCTAATTTGGGAGTGGCCAAGAATCACCTATCGGCTTGTCCATAAAAAATACAGGAGCTGGTCGTGCTTCTACCCACCACTCCTTGCAGGCATTTGTGGCACCGACATCATCAACATCAAATACTGGAGGCATATCATGATCATCATCATTGGAGTCACTTTAGATGACATCATCGACAATGAGCTATCTAGAATCTCCAAGCCTCTGGGCACTCTGTACCGATCTCCTAAAAAAGGGTCATTCCATGGGTGGTCTTTGGACCTTTCCTAGCTATCACATGACATAATCATAGTAGAATGTTCATACTATGTAATCGCGTCTACCTATCAAAAACCTATCCATCTGTAATCTCCTCATATGATGAGTCTCATCTGGCCACTATTGAATAAGTTGGTAAGGTCTCCATATGATCTCTTCCTCATCTAGTCGGTCAAATCAAATACTCCAAAAATGTAACTCACCATACTACCATAGATGCCGCAGTGGATAGCTAAATGCCCAAGGATACCCTAGGGATGATGTGCATGGAAATCCTGTCAATCTGGTGCAGGTGATATGCTCCAGGTACCACACCTACAATAGCATATAGTGTACCATACTATCAATCTACATAAATGAATATTGCCCAAGATCATAATATAGGTGTGCTAGGATGTTGTACCCCCAAGCGTACACAATCATGTGCCTTTCCATCCCTTGAATCACATGTACTAGTCCTCCCTCTAAGTGTACTCCCTAGCCATCAAGAAAGAGAAGTAGTGCTATAGTGAACATCATAATCCTTGCAACTAATGGGGCCCACAAATATAATAGCAAAACTAGATCGATCTGTGGCCTCACCATACAATCATGAACTGGATCTCCAAGGAAATACTGCATATCATATTTCATCTCCAGAAATGGCCACTCTGCTAGAAAATGTATCCTCTCACCTTGAATCAGAATTTGCAGTATGCGATGGACGTCCTCTAGTGTGATGGTCATCTCACCAGTGGGAAGATGAAATGTGCATGTGTCTACATTTCACTGCTTTGTCAGTGCCATCAACATAACATTGTGGTACCTCATGGGGGGCATGAGATATGCCCAGCACAATCCTGTAGTCTATAAAATCTTTATTTCCTCTATTGAAAGTATGGGGGCTAGGTCTCAGAGACGATTGATCAGTCTGCCACCCTAACACTGACGCGAACAGGGTGAAATCTAACAAAAAAGTAAAAATATGTCCTGTAAGCATTCTAAAATCAAACAAGTGTACTAATGTTGTTCTAGTGTACTTTCCTAAGGGTCCTAGACATTTTATACCCCTTTTGGGACACTTCACGAAGAAACATGACACTTTGTGAAAAAAAGGGATACTTTGCAAAAAAAAAGGGGAAACTTTGCGAAAAAAAGGGATGCTTTGTGAAATTTTCTTCCAAGGCCCTATATTAATCTAGAAATATGGAAAAATCATAAAATAAATGTGTAAGGACAAAGCTAAGGTAGAAAAATCAACTCACCTAGCAGTAATGCTTTCCACAGGCTACTTGATCTCGCAGGACATCTAGTCTAGCAACCATGTAATCTCGTCAGCTTGGAATCTTCAATAACTCTTCACCAAAATCAAGATACAAGAAGATAAATGAAAAAATAGTTAGAATTTATTTCACTTTTTACTCTTATATGTTAAAAAGTGTGTTTCATTCAAATTAACATAACGTGAGCTAGAGAACTCCGTTTTTGACATAGTTTGTTGCATTGGAAACATAATTCTGCTCTCATCCTCATCAAATGTATATCATCATGTGGCATGGTACTTGGAAATACCCTATGATATGACCTACCTTATTTGATGTGGCTAGAATTCTACCTTGATTCCACCTCTATAAAGCAAGTGGAATCAAGGGGGCATATATCTACCCTCGAAATTGATTTCTATGAGAAGTTAGATAAGAGGATTTTTGGAAAACTAATGAATTTGTGATGCAAGATGCGGTTCCTAACATTTTGGTTTTACATATAGCTATAATGGGGGCTTCATTCTCCCATATGATTATCCTTTCATGAAATAAAGTGTACTGTTTAGAGTCCTTCAGCTTGCATATGCACGTAGAGTCATATGGGCACTAAAGTGGGGGCTAAATGTGGGAATGGAAATTATACTCCTATCTTGGAGATAGTACAATTCCTTGCCTAATTTGGACCTATTTTGGTACCTTTGCATTAATTACCCTCTAAATCATCATTAATTGGTCCCTAATACCTATTATTTTGGATCTCGAGGCTTATTTCAGCTAAAAACTTGATAAAACCATCTAAAACATAAAAAATTCAAAAAAACCACCCTAAAAATCCAGAGTGAATGAGTCCACCTAAGTGGGACCCATTAACCACCTTGGGCGAATGAGTCCCATTTGGGTATTTTTTAGGGTTTGAGCGGGAAAACCACCTCTTTAATTTAATTTTTTGGTTGATGTTGGCCTTTGAGATCTGGATAATGGTAAATTAGGTGTTAATTCCTATAAAATCAAGCTTCTAATTCATTTTTTTAATCTAAGCAAGCATTATCAAGAGAAATTTTAAGAGACGAGTATTAAGAAGCTTCAAGCATTCTTTCACAAGAGCATTCAAGTTTCAAAAGCAAGCAAATTTGAAGTCTTGGAGCATCATTAAAGTGTTTTTATAGGTCTTCAAGCTCACTTTCATTCAATATCTATAATTTCCAAGGGTTTATTATGGTTTTCTATGGTGAATCATGATGGATTCTAGGTTGGGGAGATGCAACTAGCCATCAAGCCAAGCCTAAGGGCTTGTTTCCTAAGTGATTGCATCCTCTATTATCACTCTACATTCAGCCTAAGGAAGGTACAAGCATCATGAGAGGTCATTTAGGTGATTATAGGTCTCTCAAAGTGAGTCATTCATCTTCATTTTTCCATTCATGCATCATATTATTACACATCAGAATAGGGTTGCATTATGTTTCAAATTTCCTAGTATTAGACACACTTAAGGATAGGGTTTATGTTAAAATTTACAATCAAGTTTAAATTTTGTTTCTATAGAGGTTTAATTACCAAACTAGGGGTTTGACTGAGGAAAAGCCCCCATAATCAAATCAAGTCTATATTTTATTTTGCATGTCTTTTCATACATTCAGATCCCAGAAATCAATTTGGGAGAAAAGGGTAGGTGTTGAAGTACAAATATGAACTTTGAATTCCCAAAAAGGTAGAACGAGATTGATTCGCCTGAAGTGGTGAATGAGTCCCACCACAAGTGTTTTTTAGGATTTTTATAGATTTAATTACCATTTTTCTAGAAACTTGTTCCATACAGAAGCCTTGATCTGGGACTAATTCGCCCAGATTGGTGAATGAGTCCCAGTAGGTCAAAAATTCAAATATTTTAGTGTTCCATAATTCATTCAAGTCTACTTTAGATTCCTAGGCGCGCACATTTTATCCTACATCTTGTTATTCTTTTTTTCATACATTTCTAGGTCATTTTATAAGTCATTACATCATATTAGGGTTTACTATTACATCTTGCATTGTATTTATCTTTCCAAGTCTTAACTTGGTGGTGAACCCCTCGTTAGTTTGTAATCAACCCCTAGGACAACCCTATTGCAAGATCCATTTGTCCTTTGCATTGAGATCTCTAGGGTTATCCTTGAATGAAATAATTAGAAAGCAGGTGTGATCTATGTCCTAAGCCATACAAAAGAATCCAACCCCATTTTTCAGTTATTATAGGTCCATGCCTAGTGAACTAGTGTCAACACTAGTAGTGAAAGAGTTAGACAACCCAAGATCCACAATAATTGTGCTATCATAGGATGACATGATTCTCGAACTTCATCTCACTTTAGTACTAGCAATAGGACACCAAGTACAAAAGCTCATACAAGGGACAATCAAGGAAATGTAAGATGCAATGAAAACAAGATAAATTTTATGCTCTAATTTTGATTCAAATGAAATTAACCTAGATGCAATGAAATGGAGAGAACAAAAACTCTGCAAACTGAAACAAAGAACTAATAGTAGCAAATAGAAACATAGAAACAAAGATTTTAATGCTAGAAAATGTATTTAAAAATATGAAATGTTACTAAATCACCCAAAGGAGCATATGAGTTCTAATCAAGGTTATTCAGGGATCTAAATATTGAAAAACATTTACCATAGAATACCTAGAAATCAAGTAAAACCACTAGTACTGGGACTAAATCACCTAGAGGGGTGTATGAGTCCTAGATTAGGGTTTTCCACCATTTTGAGAAAATTATGTGCAAATGTTATGTTTTCTAGTATGTATGATGTCTAGGCTAAGTGAAAATGCATATTATAATTCAATTTCAATGATGCAAGAGATAAAAATGCAACCTATATCCACTTTCACCAATGCAAGATTTAGAAACCCTAGATGCTAATTAACTAATGCAAAACATAATGCAATGTTAATGCAACCTAGATCTACGATTATGATGCACTCCAAATCAGAATTAAGGTGTTATAAATGTGGGTTCACTAAAATGAAACAATTGAAATAGGGGGATTTATCTTTCAGGAGATGGAGCACAAGGGTAGGGTTCCTCCTATTTCACCCAGTTTCACTCAAGGAAACCCTAGAGATCTCAATCCCAAGATGGAATGAAGGAAAGAGATATGCTAAAGGTTGTCCTAGGGTATTATTAATGACTAAAGAAGGGTTCACTACCAAGATAAGGCTTGGAAAGACTAGTAATGTGGAAGATATAATTATGAAATTCAATGATATGCAAGACTATAATAAATGACCTAGAAATGAATGCAAATCAAAATAGTGAATTGAGAATTCAAAGAGGTGCACCTGGAACCTTGTAGAAGCTTGGATGAAGATATAAAATTCTAAAAATGTTGAATTTAAGGAACCCTGGGACTCATACACTAGGTTGGGCATATCAGTCCCAAATTAGGGTTTTTGGGTTGAAACATGAAGCTGATGATGACACGTCTAGATCTTCAGAAATCTAGAAATGGCCTGTATTGGAACTCATATGCTAGAAGTGGCGTATCAGTCCTACATATATTTTTTAGAGGATCAAGATCAATATATGCTCTTCAATCTCTGCTTTGTCTTCTCAACTAGATTTTTGGATTTGAAATACTCAATTCTACTCAGTAGATTTCTTTTAGTGCTCTTGTAAAAAAGGTGATAACTTTGATAACTTTCCACACTTAACTTCTTTTTAATCTTTCTCTTCAACATGTCTTCAATCTAGACCTAAAAATCACACACTAAAGAGAGGAAAAAATGTTTTTTTGTTAGTAGAAAAGGGGTTTACCTTGGTCAAACCACGTTTTGTTAATCAAACCTTGAAATGAAATGAAATAGAAAGGAGAAATGATGAATGAACAAAATAATATGTTGCAACTCACCAAACCCTAGGAATAAAGTGTTGCAAACATGTATGAAATGACTCCAAGGGATGTGGATCTTGAATCTTGCTTGAATGTTGTAGATCTTGAATTGAATACTTTCCTGAATCATGAAACCCTACATCACAATTGTTAGCTCAAAAACAAAAATGATGCATGATGACTTTGACATGATGCTTGATAGTTGAATAATGCTCCAAAATGCTTAATAATCACTCTTGAATGCTCTCAAATGCTCTTGTGAACTCAAATTTTCTATAAGGATGCTTATTCAACTTGCTAGGTGAAAATGAGTAAAATAACCTTGTATTTATACTTGTTTATGCCAAATTTCCTGAAATTACAATACTACAAGCTGACATTAGATCTAGGAGAATAAAATATTGAAAATAATTTGAATTTAATTTACGTATAAGCTAAGTGGGACTCACACACCAGAAGTGGTGTATGAGTCCCATTAGGCTAAGCTTGGGACAAATTTTTCAAGAAATGCTTAGATTCATGTGAAATCTAGATTGTGGCCCTGAAACTTAGGTGGGGCTTGTGATGTGAGGATTATCAGTATTGGTTGAATTACGCTTGATCCATGAAGAATCGAAGCATAATAGAGCCACTAATACTCGAATCTCAACAAGATAATTCAAATGAAATTGAATCTCAACATTTTATCAAAACCTAACATACTAAAATATGAAATCTTTCAAAACAGCTACTCTAATCCATCTAAAATTTATCCCGTTGTGGAATTTGTGTTGTGTTGATGTGGAATAATGACCCTTTCCCAATCCCATGATCAATGAGCCTGTTTTAGTCAATTATAGGGAAGAGAATTGATGAAACCATTGTGATTGATGTATCAAAACCTAGTTTATTCTAAAAATGAACATGATGCAAGCTAAGTTACTATGATTTTATGCTAAAAATGCACTGATTATGCTATTTCTAATCTAATCTAAGCTAAAATTATGCTAAAAGATGAAAACCCTAATTCATATACAAAGTAAGATGGATGCATGGAAGCCATTAATGGATGCTCTAAGCTATTATGCAATGAAAATAAACCAAAACAAGCTAACAAGTGAGTAAATTGAGAGTATGGATGCAAGAGAATTCAACAACATAAGTTGGAAATTGAAAAATGGATCCATTTGTCTCCAAATAGTGATCTATTTATAGGAGAGAAAATGATGAATGAATGGTTGAGATCAAAAAGCTTGATCAACAGTCCAAGATGAAGGAGATCAGAGGCATGGATCAGGGATTCTCATCAACGGATGAGAATGCATGATGAAAGTTAATCAAGGGCTCACACTTGCCTCAAACAAACACACTTTTGACCTGCTCACATAGGTCAAAGGTAACTTGCTAAAGAAGCCAAGTGAGTTGATTGGAGGAGAGAGAATGTTCCTTATAATATTCCTTTGGGTGAGGAAAAAGGTAAATTTACAAATTAAAACAAATTTTTAATTGTGCAAAAAGGGATAAGGAATATTCCATGGGAATAGTCCCCTTGCTTAGAGGAAAATTAGTTTAATTGCTAATTAAATAGATTTAATTTATGCTATTAGGGGATTAGAAGAATTAAAGTGATATTTATTAAATTAGATGATTTAATAAATAGGGGAGGGGTATGTGCAAGATCATCATGGGAAAAAAAGGCCCTTAAGTGGCAAAAAATTCAGAAAAATCAGAGTTAGGCAACTTGACGTAAAAATTTGAATAAGTTATCTATAGTATTTCAAAAATATGTAACAATAAAATCTGTAGAAAATTGAATCTAGTTTCTAAACTACTAGGTTTATTTTTAAAAAAAATCTATTTGGTGAAAATTTGAAATTTCAATGCAGTACTACTTAAATTTCAAGGAAAAAATAAGTAGGTGTCTGTCTGACCACCCTGACCACAATAAAATGATAATTATTTTTTATAATATTTTAGATATAAGTAGAGGACTCATGTCTTGATGTGATGCATATTTTTTTGTAATTTTTTTCCAAGTAAATAATTAATTATGATTTTTTTATTACAACTTTAAAAAAATATAAAAAACGTGTATGTATGACCACCTTAACTTGGTCAAAACTTAAAGAAATTAATTTTTTTGTTTTTTTAATCCTATAGTATGTGAAGCATAGAATGTGACACATGTTTTAGATTCAAAAAATGTGATACTGTTTGAAAGTTATAGATGTTTTTCAATCAATCTATTAATAAGGACTTTAGTCGTAATTTAAATAGAAAAAGAATAATAAATATTTATTAAATTCAAAACTTAAAGCATAATTTATATTGATGAAAAGCTGAGAATCTCCTTTAAAAATCCTTTTTGTTTCATCAATTTTGGGTAAGAAAAAAGTCGCCAGCCACATACCCTACATACCCATCTTATCACCACTTTTTGGCCGATCATGATGCTACACATACCCAGAAGGGTGAAATGATATTTAATTAAATAACTTAAGGTTATTTAATTAAAAAGATGACTTAGGGAATTAAATTAAATATTTTGATTTATTTAATTTAATTAGATGAAGTGTTAGTGTGAAAAGAGATGAATTAACCCGATTAAATTAATTAGTTAATAGATGAAAACGATGCAATTAATTAATTAGCTAGGCTAATTAAATCAATTAAGGAAAAAGAGGATGGGTTAAAAAGGAAATGATGCTAGTAAAATTATGTTAGTAAATCTTATTTAAATGTATGATATCGATTAGGACATTTTTCAGTGTCAACATTTTTCCCCTCTTTGAAGCAAGGTACCTGCTGCTTCAGTTCAAAGAATAACGCTTTTCAGATCAAAACTACTGCTTTAATTAAAAATAAATAAAATTAGATGCCCCAATGGAAGGAAAAAGCTAATTCCCTACCCCCTAGAGAAATCAGGCAGAAATTTCCAATTTTGGGTTGATTTCTTGATAAAGGTCAAAAGCTACCCCAAGGGCCCAGAAAAGCTCCAGGATGCAAGAATAATGCCAAAAATGCAAAAAATGATGCAAAATTAGGTCCAGATTGCCAAAATTGGTGAAAATGATAATAAACCCCATCTTCAAGGTTAAATTAGGGAAAAAAACCCTAATTTTCTAGCTTAAATAGGCCAAGAAGGATCATTTTCAATTCATTTATGCATTCACACCTTAAGGAATTCTTACATTTTGAGCTCTGACCCTTCGATGAAATGGCACACTGAGAGCTTCGCAGGAACATCTTTGATCAAGTTCGAGAGTTCCAACAACTTTAGGCATAGAACCACCAGTATGTGATTCAAAACATGATTTGAAATTTGAATTTTTGATGCATTTATGATGCTTTAGAATCTAGATTTTGGCGATGTCACTATATAGCAATGCCCAAACTAAAATTGGTGACGCCCAAATAATTTATAGTGATGCATATTTATATAGCGATGCTTTTCTCGATTTAAATTAGGGTTCCTAATTTTAAATGGTGATGCAGGCTTATTTGGCGACGCACTTGCCGATTTAGAAATTAGGGTTAGGTTAGACAAGAAGCTAAATCACGATGTCAGCTTATCTAGCAACACATTTTCCAATTTAAAATTTTAAATGCATCAGGCATCGCTATTTGAAATTTGAATATAGCGACACTATTGCTAATAGCGATGCTATGTGATTTCTGAGTTGGAAATTTTGAATAATGTCAAGTTTTGATGATTTCCTAATGCCATGCGCTTCATGGATGTAGGTCTTCCCACCATTGATGTCGAGGGAGAAAAGGCCCATTGTTTCAAAGAGATTAGATGGTCTATCAGAGTTGTACTAGGAGCACCTGGGAGAGATCAGTCTGTGGTACATTGCATATGCACTCGTGATAAGGACTCATTCGATAATGATGATAACTCTGTGTGAGGTATGGCACAGTGAGATCTCATCCTTTGACCTTCTGATAGGTGAGGTGACAGTAACTTTGGAGAACGTGTGGTGGATATTACGTTTTCCTATTCATAGTAAGTGCGTGATTTACGACATAGATGCCAGGTTTGATGCATTCCTTGAGGTGATGGAGATGAACTAGATTACGTTGGCCACATCTCAGATTGATTTGGAGTCATAAAAAGGCCATGTAATGACTTTCAGTTTGATCATCACAGCCATCAATTCGGGTTTGGTGGCTCCAGATAGATGTAGCAGAGGATTCAACCTAGGATGGGGCTTGGCGTGGCATCGGATGTTGCACAAGAGGACTCTATTTGCATGGGGATTTGTGATGCTATCCTCCTTATACCATGATTTACATGATTTTTTTTATTGTGATGGGAGAGCCATCGGTGTAGGGGATACTCTGCTACACATTTGGGCATGGGAGCACGTTGTCATGCTTCGACTGATATTTTAGATGACATATGTGGAGCCAGATGATCCCGTCATTTGGAGATATCAAGGTGCCATTACTCTGAGGCACACTGGATAGATTAGACTCCCGTATTGGAGACAGGTGATAGATGACATGATAGTTTTACACTGGTGCCCATGGCTTCAGATGCCGCCATGGTTTGATGATATTCAACAGCTATAGTTTTCCAAACAGACCCGTTACATGTAGGGTCAAGAGCACATGGTGATTGAGAGATATCTTCTTGATAGAGTGGCTAGACAGTTCAGGGATGTACAGGCTACGCCCGATGATGCATATAGGGCCAATTTTGCAAGATCGGCCAGTCAGGTTCCCACATGGGGACCAACTATTCCAGCTCCAGAGGCTGTTGAGAGTTTTTGATAGTTGGTGGCCCAACCTTGGGCATATGATCAGGGTCAACCAGTAGCGTAGACCACTTTGGCATATGATGCATGGTTCGTCCCACTTAGGCGACTGACAGATTCGACAGGTGCTCCTCTCAGAGGGAGACCAAGAGGCAGGGGAGAGGGAGTCCAGGATAGCCCGAATGGACATGTAATGGGGGTTCCTCCAGTTGGTCAACCATTGGTGTAGCCATATGTACAGCCGCAACTAGTACCACTTCCACCAAATGCAGGAGATGCATAGATTCAACAGCTGCAACATGTGTAGATATTGAATGGTGAGTGGGACCAGGCCTGACAATAGATTTTGGCCATTATTGCTAAGCGAGACTAGGCTCGGTAGCAGGTGGCTACATTGACAATAGAGAGATATCAGGCTCTGTAGAGAGTTCAGGCTATCACAGGAGAGAGGGATGAGGAGGTAGCTAGGAGGAAATAGATTGACGTGATGGTGGCATCGACCCATGGTCGGACAATGTCAGAGTAGTTATACCAAGAGGCTATTACAAAGGTTGCATACTATAGGTAACATTATCATTGGGATGTTCCAATAGCTCTTCGATAGCCAATTTTTTCACAGCTTAGCAATGCGCGACCCCGAGCAGAGGATCATCCTGAGAGATAGGCTGGAGAGGGTAGCAACCATCAGGGCTAGTTTTTTGATGTATATAAACTTTTTTATTTTTCCCCATTCTTTATCACTGATATACATCCATGGGCTCCTTTTTGATAGCCTTGTGGATATTGTACCTTTGATCGATGTACATACACTAATCCAGATTTTGTACCATGACACATTTTTTGATATATATATGATATAGATACAGATGAGTCATGCTATGATGTGTTCACTATATTTCATGTATGGATGCATTTTATTTCATACCTATATGATATGCAATGATTATGATATGGATGGATGATTATGATATGTTATGGATGCAAATGATGTGGATGTGTTTCTTTTTTATATATTTTCTATGAATGTTTTATGATGATGATGTATGCATATGGATGTATAGATGCAAATGTTTATGCAATGATTTAAGATGTTTAAAATAATAATAAATCATTCATCACAACTTAAATGATAATGCAGAATGTATGATGTGATATGCAATGATTATGTTGATGGTTGTTTTATGATTATGCTATGATTACGAGATGCATGTATGCTAATGGCTTGTGGATGTAAGGTGGATGCATTGATGATTTTTTTTACTATCATGATACCAGGTTAGTGTGGAGAGAAGATAGAAGAATAAAGAATGAATGATCATTGTTGATGATTGCTTCAAAAGATCCAACAAGTCCTTGATCTATCAAGACTTTATTAGAGAAGGTGACAAGACAATGTAAGATGAAGGATAAAATGCAAGATGGATGTTCACACTTTGGGATTGGGATTTTTCATCATTCCTTATTGTTTGATATAACACATAGATATGATACATCAAGGTATTGATAACCAGGATTGTGTTGTATGTAGTGTAATGGATTTTGGCTCGACAAGTAGATAGGATAGTTCTTGTTCATACCTTGACATACAGAAACATCATTGGAATGTAAGTTAGAAGCTTAGACTATACTGGACCAAAGCATAGGCAATAGTCAACAATATACTCCAAACAACCTTCCTACACACAAATAAGCAACTATGCACCAAGATTATTTTACAAGAGTATCCACAAGCACAACAAACAAAAGATAATGATGGATGCCCCATTCCTTTCTCTCTAAATAATTTTTTGGACATACATCATCGAGAGGTCCTTGGAATGGGTCATTTAAGATAAATCTTAAGAAAAGATAAAAGACAAATAGTCAGTGTTGTCTATAGCTCTTGCCTTGTTTATGTTTAACTAAAGTGATATCTAATGTTGATGTCCATCGTAGGAAGGATACATTCTAGAACATGTTGATCATAGGATTGTTTGATGTTAGGATGATGATGCTAAGATGAGTCATTTCCATAAATGTCACTAACGTATTTACCTATGATTTTGACTTTATATTTTGACTTTTGGGTTTTCACTTTACAACTCACTATTTTTTCTCTCTACTTGTTTCACTAAAGGGTGAAAGTGACGATTGTTTATTATGGGTGAAAGTTTATTTCCAGTGAAAGCGAGATGGGATGGATGGGTTTTGGATTTTTTGGAATATTTCAATGTTTTTGGTATTTTGAAAATGTTTTAAGCCTATTTTTGGTATTTTCTAAAATTTTATACGAATGTTTAGGATTTTTCAATTTTTTGAGGTTGTTTAGGGTTTT
Organism: Sequoia sempervirens; assembly: GCA_007258455.2. NCBI lineage: Eukaryota > Viridiplantae > Streptophyta > Pinopsida > Cupressales > Cupressaceae > Sequoia > Sequoia sempervirens. Next base: position 30,566 of record VDFB02053135.1, read on the forward strand.
CTGAATGTTTTGAGGCTTTTTAGGTCTTTTGAAGGTTTCCTATTGTTTTTGTAATTTCCATTTTTCAATTTTTTTTTGTTTTCTGAATTAATTATATACATGGAAAAAAATTACCAAAAAATATGCATCACATTTGGACATGAGTCCTCTACTTATGTCTAAAATCTTATAAAAAAATATTATCATTTTATTGTGGTTAGGGTGGTCAGAT